>JAJOOR010012773.1:0-38989 GCA_036250505.1 Solanum acaule
CAGTTTATTGCATGAATTTCAGAACCCTAGCTATGTATTTCTTTAGTTCTTGAATTACACATGCTAGGTCAGATATCTCAGTTATTCAGTTATACATGCCTCAGTTATTAATGCATCATTATCAGATTAATTGTTGCATTCTCAGTTAGCATGTTCAGTTTTGAGCTATCCAGTACTTTATAGAACTTCAATCATAACCAGTTAACCACTTAATTCATTGGGAGTAGCATAATACCCAGTTGGACTAGGGTTCAGCGTGCCCATATAGTCCCAGAACTACGAGCCACGTAGTTGTAAGTCCCCTCTGTGGGCAACATCAGTTTAGTGATCAAGCCAGTATGCCTCTATACCTCTGGCAGGGTATATTGGGTCCTCTCGATGGGGCTTATACATCGGAATCCACATTTAGCTCATGTGGTTTTATGTTGGTTATTAGTAGCTCCCACAATTCAGTCAGACTCTATTGCATTGACCATATTTCAATACAGTCAGTATTCAGTTTCAACATGTTATAAATAGGTCATTGCATTCAGTTAACTCAGCATTCAATATCTATATCATGTTCAGATTATTACATTGCTTTATTGCTTTGTTCAGTTATATGTTATTTCAGCTTTACTCTATCCTGCATGTTCAGTACCTTTCAAGTACTGACGCATACGTGCGCTACATCTTCTCGTGATGTAGGTTCAGGTTCTCAGCATCCAGATCACGGTTAGATCGGTTCCCGATCTTCAGTCAGCAGAATCAGTGGTGAGTCCTTATTCTCCGAGGACAATAGTCATGAGTTTCTTCTCAGTATTTTTAGTCTTTAGTTTCAGTTTTGCTAGATCTAGTTGGGGCATGTCCCAACATTTCTAGTCAGTTTAGAGGCTTATTTCAGACATAGTTAGATTCAACTTAGTATTGAGTTAATATCCTCTTTGTATTAAACTCATCAGTTTTCATTTATCTCAGTTATAGTATATGGGTATTCCCCATCTTTTCATTTTGATTTATGATTTAGCTTCCGCATCAGTTTATTATCTTTAGTATGCTCATGATCATGCCAGCAGGGTAAGCTTGTGATCACTTGTGGTCCTAGGTCCCGTGTCTGTGTCTCGGGGGTAGCTCGGGGCGTGACACAAGGTAGACTACTTCATTGTCATCCCCTATTGATGTATATAAGGCAAATGCTTTTCGATACGCAAAAATATGTCGAGTATCCCCAGAGTCTACTTGTAATGACCAGGTTCCGTCATTAATGGAAAGCCAATGGGGAAAAATTTTGGGTCGAAAAACTTTTTCGTAGTATCTTGAGATTTCCCAACCTAGTCCAGATTTGGAAGAAATCAGAATCATCAAAGTGTAGGGAAATATGGTAGAAATTAAGTGATATAATTATGATTTTGATTACATGAGTAGATAGATAAGTGGTTAAGAAATCTGTACGACTTTACGAAATTGAATTCGGGCGAGTATAACTCTCGAAATTGATCTTAGGGTTAACGATATTTTCTGAGTGTCGTTGGTTGAAGGTGTGTTGTGAAATGAGGGTCTTGGAATTATTAAAATAGCTCACTGTTTCGTGCAAGCCGCTTTGGCGATGAATTTTGTCGCTCTGGGTGGGCCGCTGTAGCGGGGTAAGGACCGCTGTGGCAGCCCCGACGTGACTTAAAGTCGTAAATAAACCCCAAAACATCTTTGTACTGAACTTTTTGGGTTTTAGAGCTAAGGACTGAACCTTATGAGATTCTTGACAGTTTTCCACCATTCTTAAGGCTAAAGGTAAGATTTTAGCTCCCAGAATCCATTTTTCGATCCGTAGAACGTAAACTAATGGGTAATTATCGATGGGGAAGAGATTTGATCTGGAATTTATGGTGGAAACAACCCTAATTTGAATACTTTGGATCATGGGTATGATCTAGGGTTGTTAGAATTGATAGTAATCCGGATAATTAGTGATTGTTTATTGATTCCCGTATTATATTGATTGTTTGTAGTCCAAGAACAAGCGGAAAGAATATTTAAAGGGAAGCATCAAGTTTCTTAGGGTTTCAAACTTGTTTCGAGGTAGGTGATGGTTGTGATTCTATAATTGTGTGATGTATGTTTGTCTTTGCTTCATTATGATACATGTATGTATGCGAATGTTGCATTATTGATCACATTTGTTGTAAATGAAGATAGATGAATGATGAATGCTATGAATCATGACTTGATTGTATGATTATGAGAATGTACTTTGTGATTGTGATTGTGGCTTGTTGATTGGATCGGGTGTTGCATTTCGATACACTAACTTGGATCGGTTGCCACATTTTGGCATAATTATGGGATCGGTTGCCACGTTCCGACATAAACATTGGATCAGGTACCACATTTTGGTATGCTAATAGTTTGGGTTCCATGAGAGGACCAATGATTTGATAAATTGTGTATCTTGAGAAATGTGAAATTGTACCTTGTTCGTTGACCGGCAGGGAAAGACTCAAGTCTTGGAGTGACTAGTTAGTTGAATTAAGGTAAGTGATCACCCAAATCTTGTAGTCTAGTAGGATTCGTGTATTTTTCCTTTATTGTGTGGTGGGAGTAATGGGGGTGAGGTAAAGGGTTCATTGTTCCCCTTGATTGAACTTAATGAATAAAAAGGGGATTAAATAAAAGGCTATGTGTTGATCATAATGTTTTATGAATTGCCTTGTTGTGACCCCTATTTGATTGATTAATGAAATGCTTTGATGGCATGAATGTGAACTTAAATTGTTTGAATTGGTGTCTCTTTCTTATGGTGTGAATTTGCTTATGTGCATTGATTGTTGTACACCGTGATGAGGCGTGTGATATATGTTAAAACAACTGAACAAGAATGATAAAAATATAAGGAATCCAAAACAAAACTTGCTTGGCTTAGAGGCATGTTAATACGTTTCTTGAAGATAGTTGGAGTCTCTCCCACGAGCAATCGAAAGAATAAATAAGAACTCTATCTTCGGGATTCAACTAAGCCACAAAACAAGTAGCATTCATGAATGTTGCTCTTCTATTCTTGAATTGGTGATTTCACCTTTTGAATAATGTCTCACAAGTGTTTTTCAAGGGAAAGTAATTTTTTTTGAGTGCTTATCTTTTCAACCAAAAGAACTCAATTTATAGGACAAAAGTTTTGCAAGAAAAAGACTTTTAATTAAATAATATTTATTATAGGTTCATGAATTGAAAATAAAACTTATATTTCAAAAAATCCATAATGTAGAATTTTAAAAGTGTTTTGCAAAACATCTATAATGTAGAATTAAAACAAAAATGAATGTTACAACTCACACAGGGGCGTATACAGGAGGGGGTCACCGGGTTCACGTGAACCCATGGTCCCCTCCCGAAATCATATAAAGTAGTGTTATATTTTTTAAAAATATTTAAATACAGATGCGTGAACCCAGACTCAAAATATCATATAATGTAGTACGATGATGATTGGGTGCACCTCTCTAGGTGAGGTTAGAAATTTGAATCTTTTATCTATCTTGTTTTAGTTTTCTTTCTAAGATTTTTTAACTGGTTTGGATAAATAAAAGTTAATTTTGGATCTATGATTTTAAAATTTTAATGGTTTTCAGTAAAAGAATCTAACCGGTCAAATTTGTGTCTCAGATCCACCTTTTTGTAATAGTGCACCCATTATCTATAAATCCTGAATACGCCTCTGTTACTCACATTCATGTATTTTGTTATTTCAAAACTTTTAACGGATGAATTTGTTTCAAAATTAATTGAAACACTAACTCTTACAATCCCCCACTTGTTTCAAGAAGTTTTTATCTTTGAAAAATCCAAAAAATATTTTGAGGCATTAATCTAGCAACATGCATCAATAATGGTGTCTTTTGGACTTGAACCATTAGCTAGTGAAGGCATTCTAAATCATTGACTACTTAGTGAACGAATCTTGAACTAAGTGGCTCATTGAATGAAATAGAGAAATACTTCACGCATATCACTATGTTCCGGTGAAATCAAAATCCTTTGACACCTTACGACCATGTGTCCTTAATCCTTTTAGCCAAGTGCTTTAAGATTTCCCTATTAAAATCTTATTGAAGTGGCCTCTACTTCGCACTTAGTGCGGTGAATTCATCAAGAGTAACTTTGCATACTCCGACCAAATAGTCTATGAACTTCATTAAGAGAAATTATCTCATCCTCCTTTACATCAAAGTGTCGGTAAATCTATCAAGAGTATTCCTACACACTCCAATCGAAATCGATTTATAGACTTATTAAGAGAATATAATCTCATCCTTCTCTTTAGTAGGAATATCAAAAAAATTTATCAAGAGTTTTCTTACTAACTCCAACCGAGATCGGTCTTATAAATTTATTAAGAGAAAAAAAAATCTCAATCATGCACATCTGCTTATTTCATTTTATTTTGAAAATGGGAATATTATTGATGTGCTTCATAGTTGTAACTTTACTTGTTTTTCCCTTTGAACCCAAGATTACAGCATTAGGTAGGGTTACCATAAAGGACAATTAATTTACAACAGGCTTTATTCCCATCCCATTACAAGTTTCCACCACTAACTCTTTGCCTAACCCTTTAGACAAAGGATCCGCTAAATTAACTCTGGATTTCACATATTGAAGTGATATCACGCCTTCCTCCAATAATCTTCTCACATGATTGTGTTTGAGACGAACTTGTCTCGACTTGCCATTGTAGCAATCACTTGAAGCCCGAAATATAGTAGCTTGATTATCACAATATATAGTTAAAGGTGGTATTGGCTTACTCCACAAAGGAACATCTATCAGCATAGATCGCATCCAATCAGCTTCTTCTCCAACATAAGACATAGCTATAAATTCTGACTCCATGGTTGAGTGAGTAATACATGTCTGCTTCGTTGATTTCCAAGAGATCGCTACTCCAGCCAAAGTGAAAATCCAAGCAGTAATAGATTTAGAGTCATTTGGATCAGAATTCCAAGTAGCAACGCTATAGCCTTCAAGAATAGCTGGAAATGTAGAATAATGTAGGCCAACATTAATTGTACCCTTCAGGTATCTTAAAACATGAATTAAGGCATTCCAATGTTCAACTCCAGGATTACTAGTAAACTTGCTCAAAGTTCCTACTGCGTAACCAATATCTGGCCTGGTACAATGCATGGCATACATAAGATTCCCAATAATTTGAGAATATGTCAGCTGATCGAGAACATCACTAGAGTTCCGCATTAGTTTGATGCTAGGATCAAATGGTGTAGGAGCGGGTTTGTCATCAAAGTGACCAAACCTTTTTAGAACTTTCTGAATATAACTTGATTGAGTAAGAGTCAAGCCATTCGCTGATCTCATGATTCTAATGCCCAAAATTACATCAGCTTCTCCAAGATCTTTCATTTCAAATTGAGAAGCTAGAAACGATTTTGTTTCTTTGACCCTTTCATTATTAGTTACAAAGATCAACATATCATCTACATAGAGACATATTATAACACCAGATTTTTCTTGAAATTTGCTAAATATGCAAATATCACCACCATTGATTTAGTAGCCATTAGAAATCACTACTCTTCTAAATTTCTCATTGCATTGTTTTGGAGCTTGTTTTAATCCATAAAGAGATTTAAGAAGCTTACAAACTTTGTGTTCTTGACCAGGAACGACAAATCCTTTTGGTTGTTTCATGTAAACTTCTTCATCTAGATCTCTATTCAGAAATGCAGTCTTCACATCCATTTGATGAATTACCAGACTATGAATTGCAGCTAAAGCAATCAAAAGTCAAATAGAAGTCATTCGAGCTACAGGTGCAAATGTATCAAAATAATCAATATCTTTCAATTGAGTAAAACCTTTTGCTACCAAACGAGCTTTGTACTTATCTAAGGTACCATCAAATTTCAATTTCTTTCTAAAGATCCATCTACAACCAATAGACTTACATCCATGAGGGAGGTCTAATAAATCCATGTATTATTTGACATAATAGAGTGCATTTCATCATCAATAGTTTCACGCCAGAAAGGAGCATCATTTGAAGACATTGCTTCAACATAACTTTCAGGATCCTTTTCAACTAAATAGACTTGAAACTTAGGTCCAAAGTCTCTTGGTTTGGCTGATCTTGCACTACTCTTGGTTGACTTTCTTCCAAAGGCTCAACTATTTAATAACGGATGAGACTCCTTACTTTTGTAGAATTCTATTTTCGTACTTCCTAATCCTCAGGAATCTGTTTAATAGTCTTTATCTTTTCTAGGTCTTGTATAGATTCTTTATATAGCAGCCATATGGTCAATAATAAGTTATACAAGTTTCCCATCTTTTCTCTCGTTTCTTTATGGTATTAGGGCGCTTCTAAACTCCCACGAGTTGATCTTTTTTTTTCCTGATAAGTCGTCGAAATGGCCCCTCATACTTTTGTGACCAATGCTGATGGAGTTAATAATGCCATCACTATTTTCCAATTCAATCCTATGACCTAACTGTCCATAAAATTAACTGGCAGTCACAATTTCTCCCTGTGGAAAGCTCAAGTTTCAATGCTTATGTGTGGTCAAAATCTCTATGGGCATCTTGATGGCTCTATTCCTTCCCCCACTCGCACCATCTTGCAAAACAATCAAGATGTTGCTAACCCTGAGTTCGTTCTTTGGTACCTCCATTGATGCTACACTTACCCCCATTGTTGATATTGCAATCTCTGCCAAAGCTGCCTGGGATGCTCTGCATACTGCGTATGCGAACAAATCTCAAAAAGGAATTTTTAGCTTGCCAGACCGACTGGCTCACCTCACTAATGACTCTCGTCCAGTCGCAGATTATCTCCATCAGATTCGATCACCTTGTGATAAACTTCTAATTGCTGGTGCGCCTGTATCGAATTTGGAACTCGTTGTTAAAATTCTCAGTGGACTCGAATCTGAATTCTGAGAATTCTCTGCTGCCATTCGTGCTCGAGATTCAATAATTTCCTATGAAGAGCTTTACGAAAAACTTCTGGATCACGAGCTTTTTCCAAAGTATGAGGACGACAAGAAGCCGCTATCAACTAATATCACCGCTGCTGTAGCACAAAAGACCAACTCAACTATTCCTCGCCATGGTAATAATAATTAATCCCGCAGTCGTCGTCCAAGTGCGAACACTCCTCCCAACAATCAACAATGGCAGGCACAACCATGTCACCCACAAAGAAACAACCAACAACATCCCTTTGACAAGAATCTTCGTTATCAACTATGTGATCGCGTAGGTCATTCTGCTAGGGTCTGCAGATCTCAATCCCATAACCATCTGCAAGCTTGGGAAAACTTTGCTGGTCGTTTTCCTCCTCAACAGATCCCTTGGATCGTGGATAGTGGAGCCACTCATCATATTGCATCTGATGCTCAAAGCCTAGACACTGTACATGACTACCACGGCACCGAAGAGATCACTATGGGCAATGGTCAAACCATTCCAATATCCCAAACCGGTAACGCTAACATAAGTGCATCAAATCATCATTTCAAACTTCTCAATACCTTATGCTCCCCTCTCATAAAGACTAATCTTACTTCTGTTTCTCAGTTTTGTCATGATAATCATTCCTCTATTGAATTTTTTCCTTTCCATTATCTTGTGAAGGATCTGAATATGGGGGAGTCTCTAGTTCGCGAGCAGAACAAAGATGGGTTGTATGAGTAGCCAACGGTTTGTACACATCGTTCTCCTCAGTGCAATGTGGCTGTTCCAATTCACCTGTGGCATCGGCGTGTAGGTCATCCAAATCGTCACGTTTTGGATAATATCTTGAATAATTTTTCCCTTCCTGTTTTAGATCCTAAAGCTAGTTCCACTTGTAATTCTTGTTATTCTAATAAGATGCACATGTTGACTTTCTCAGAAAATTCATTGCAAAGTAATAAGCCCCTACAAATCCTTCTTAGCGATTTATGGGGTCCATCTCCGATTTTGTCAATTGATAAAAAAATATGTTATGTGCTATTTGTTGATCAATTTTCAAAATACATGTGGCTGTTTACTTTAAAATCAAAAAATGAAACTCTGGAAGTTTTTCAAAATTTGCATCCATTGCTTGAATGGAGGTTTAACACCAAAATTCAATCTTTTTACACGGATGGTGGTGGCGAATTTCAAAGTTTACAGTCCTATCTCAAAATACATGGCATAGAACACTTAGTGTCACCCCCATATACTCCACAACGAGTTGCTCTAGTTGAAGGAAGACACCGTCATGTTATTGAAATTGTTAGAACCTTGCTGCATCAAGCGTCTTTACCATCACACTTCTGGAGTTTTGCCTATCAACAAGTTGTCCGTCTTATAAACAAGCTAACTACACCCAATCTTCAGCATAAGAGTCCATTTGAAATTTTATTTCAAAAGATGCCAAAGTATGACTCCATGAAAGTATTTGGTTACCTCCGTTATCCATGGCTCAAACCATATGCCAAAAACAAATTAGAGCCTCGTTTGACACCATGTGCTTATTTAGGCTTTTCTGATAAATATTACAATCATCAATGTTTTGATCCTTCAACTTCCAAAATATATCTATCACGTGACGTCTTATTTTTGGAAAATCAGTTCCCATTTGACAATATTTTTTCTCATTTAAAAATAACACAAAATAAAAATGTCTCTTGCGAAATTTGTTCATCTGGCCAACAACCACAAGATAATACTTGAAACTCATATGCTTTTTGTGAGCTTACTTCACAGATTGTGCAGCAGCCCGTGGACACACATTCACCCATCTCCTTTGACTCAATAGGTGCCACCATCTCAGGTACTTCTATTTCTCCCTTATATGATACTTTTTCTCCTTCTCCAATGCCTCCGTTACCCCATACCCGCACCATCCAAAATCCTATTTCCAGCCACAAATCACCACAACCAATTGTTTCAACCTCACCAGTTCATACTTCTCCCCAGTTAAATGCTTAGCCGCAATCCATAATTATCACTTACCAACGCCGAAATAAGTCCACTGGTCCTTTCATCCAGAACCCTCTAGTACAACCCTCCTCCTCATCACTTGTCCCACGTCCCATGGCCAAACAACCTTCCCTTGTAGACTCTACCTCTATAGTGACGCCCAATCATCACATGATTACTTAGTCTAAGGCCAATAGCCTTAAGCCTAAACAATTACACACAGTTGTTCAAACCACTTCCTACCTACCTAGAACCTTTAAGCAAGCTCAACAAGTCCCACACTGGCGTGAAACTATGGTAAATGAATTTGATGCCTTAGTTCAGAACTGAACATGGGAGTTGGTACCATGTGATCCTTCCAAAAATGTGGTGGATTGTAAGTGGCTTCTCCGGATTAAATATAATCCTAATGGTTTTGTTGACTGGTAGAAAGCTCGTCTGGTTGCTAAAGAGTTCACGCAAAGACCTGGACTTGATTTTCAATGTACTTTTAGTCCTGTGGTAAAGCCTGCAACTGTTCGACTCGTTCTTCCGATAGTAACACAACAAAGCTGGCCTATTCAGCAACTTGATATCAATAATTCATTCCTGCAAGGTCATTTTGATGAAGAAATTTATATGCGCCAAACACCTAGTTTTGAAGCTTCTGTGCATCCGACGCATGTTTGCAAGCTGCACAAGTCTATATATGGTCTCAAATAGGCTCCGAGGGGCTGGTACACTAAACTAAAAAATTATTCATCTTGCATAATTTTAAGTTTACTGTTTATATTCTGGTATACGTTGATGACATATATGTCATGGGTAATCAGATTCGTGGTGTTCACAACATCATTGATAATCTTGCAACCCGGTTCTCCTTGAAGGATCTTGGTCCAATTCATTATTTCTTTGGTGTTGAAGTCTAACGTTATCCTGGTGTCTTTTGTTGTGTCAACAGAGATACATCACAGATTTGTTGCAGGAAGTTAATATGCACAATTGCAAAGGTGTTCCTACACCAATGACTTCTACTGTTGCTTTCCCAGAGTCTGCTGAAGATTCTCTAGTTGATGGGTCTCTTTATATGAGGATAATTGGTAAACTTCATTACCTTTCTTTTACACGTCCGGACATAGCATTTGCAGTTAACAAACTCTCATAGTCCATGCACCAGCCCTTATTATCACATTGGACAGCCATGAAGCGTCTCCTTCGGTATCTTCACCAGACATCTTCGTTTGGCCTTCGAATTGCCAAAGAACATGATCACCGTCTTCTAGCCTACTCAGATTCTGATTAGGCTGGAGATCTTCTCGATCGAACCTCTACAACAGGTTATGTTGTTTACCTTGGCAGTTCTCCGGTATCCTGGTCCTCTAAAATGCAAAGATCTGTCTCCCGATCCTCCACAAAAGCAGAATATCGGGCTATTGCAACTACTGTTTCTGAAACAAATTGGCTAACAAGTTTACTCCATGAACTTCGGTTTCATATTTCCACCACTCCTCAGATATTTTATGACAATGTCAGCACCACATACATTTGCGCCTACCTGGTATTCCATAGTCGGATGAAGCATATTGCTATTGATTTTCACTTTGTTCGTGAACAAGTTCAAAACAAGCATATCGCAGTTCAATACCTTCACTCGGCTGATCAAGTGGCAGATATACTTACCAAACCACTTCCAAGAGCTTATTTTGTCAAGCATTTCTCCAAGTTGGGTGTTGTTGACACCACCAACTTGCGGGGGAGTAATAACGGATGAGACTCCTTACTTTTGTAGAATTCTATTTTCGTACTTCCTAATCCTCAGGAATCTGTTAATAGTCTTTATCTTTTCTAGGTCTTGTGTAGATTCTTTATATAGCAGCCATATGGTCAATAATAAGATATACAATTTTCCCATCTTTGCTCTCGTTTCTTTACTATTTTCCTTTTAAGAGGAGATATAGAAGAACTTGTATCTTGTTCCAAAGATTCTTTTTTCTTAGGTAATATATGCTCAAAAAAGTTAGCATGCAACGATTCAATAATTGTGTGAGGGCTTGGGGTCTTAAGATTCAAAAATCTATAAGCCTTACTGGTTTGTGAATAACCAATAAATACACAATCTACTCTATAGCCAATCTTAGTCAAATGTTGATGTCGTAATCTAACATGAGCCAAACAAACCCATACTTTAAAATAATTTATATTTGGCTTACGATTCTTCCAAAGTTCATATAGAGATGCATCATGTTTCTTGGAAGTAATTCGATTCAAAATATGACATGCAGAAAATAAGGCTTCAGTCCACATAATTTTAGTGATACCAGATCCAAAAAGCATAGAGTTAACCATTTCAATGAAAGAACTATTTTTTTTTCTGCTACACCATTTTGTTGTGGTGTATAAGACATAGTCAATTGTTTCTCAATGCCTTCTTTTTCACAAAAATCAATAAAATTTGATTTTAAATATTCTCCACCTCTGTCATATCTAATTGATTTAATCTTCAAACTCAATTTATTTTCAACTTCTGCTTTATATGTTTTAAAAGTCTCAAATGCCTCATCTTTTGTTTTTAATGGAAAGACATATATATACCTTGAGTAATCGTCAGTGAAAGTGATAAAATATCTCTTTCCATGATGTGATAAACAATCCATCTCACAAATATCAGTGTGGATTAATTCCAAAAGTGTGGATATCCTTTCAACAGACTTAAAAGGTTTCTTTGTTATTTTACATTTACTACAAGTAATACACTTAGCAACATTATCCTTTCCACAGTTTTTACTTAATCCATTTTTAACCATAAGTTGAATGGATCTAAAATTCACTGGCCAAGACGTTCATGCCATAAATCTAAAGACTCCACAACATAAGCAAAAAAAATTTCATTTTCAATATATATTGAGTTTGAACATGCCATTTGTAGTATAACCTTTTCCAACAAACATGCCTTGTTTAGACAAAATAAATTTATCTGCCTCAAAAATCATTTTAAAACCATGCTTCGAAAAAAGAGTACTCGACACCAAGTTCTTTAGAATATCAGGAACATGCAATACGTCTATCAATGTGATCATCTTTCCGGAAGTGAATTTTAGTTCAACAGTTCCTTTTCCCACAACTTTAGCAGATGATGAGTTTCCCATATCCAAAACTTTATTGCCCCCACTAATTCATAGGTCGTGAAAGAATTTTGATTACCTAATATATGACGAGTTGCACCAGTGTCTATCCACCATTCCACTTGATCTCCCGCTACAAATGTTTCTGTGACCATTGCCACTAGTTCATTTTTTTGTATTGTTATTTGCCTTTTCTTTCTTCTTCTTAGCTTTAAAGAATTTTACAATCACGTGCATAGTGACCAATTTTATGACAATGAAAATATTCATTCGACTTAGAATTGGAATTAGTACGCTTAAACTTTTTACTCTTTTTTGCCTTCAAAAATTTATTATTGGCAGGTTCCTTCTTGATCAATTTTTCTTCAACAACATGAGCTTTCATGATGGGCTCCTTCAAGATGTTATTGTCACGATATCGTGTCTCTTGTTCAATTTGCAAGTGCTGCAATAATTGTTCAAGAGTCAAATCTTCCTTCTTGTGCAAGAGTTTGCTTCTGTACTCCTTCCAAGACGGAGGAAGTTTTGATCCAATAGCACCAACATCAAAGTTTTCATCAAGAGCAATTCTAGATATAACAATTTTATTAGCTATAAGTTGAAATTCTTGTACTTGTTCAGTGATTGACTTGTCATCAACCATTTTGAACTCCATATAATTTGAAACAAGAAATTTCTTTGAACTCGCCTCTTTTGCTAAATGGATAGCTTTAAGAGTATCCCAAATCTCCTTAGCAAATTTGCACTTAATATAATATTGATCATAATATGTATTGGGCATTCCTCCAAGAATATAATTCTTTCATAAGTAATCATCATCTTGCCATTTGGTAATTTGTTCTTTAATCAGAGTAGCCTCGTCTGTTGCTACCTCAGAACCAGGAGCATCAAGACAAGGTTTCTCAAGAACATATGCCAACTTTAATCGTCTTAAAAAGAATTCCATCTTTCCACGCCATCTAGGAAAGTCTTTGCCATCAAATATTTCAAAATTAGGATTGGGCAAATTTGGAACACTATTGATGTGGATGTCATAGAGACAACTATCTTCAAATTGTTAGAAGAACTGAACAAGAATGATAAAAATATAAGGGATCCAAAACAAAACATGCTTGGCTTAGAGGCACGTTAATACGTTTCTTGAAGATAGTTGGAGTCTCTCCCACGAGCAATCGGAAGAATAAATAACAACTCTATCTTTAGGATTCAACTAAGCCACAAAACAAGTAGCATTCAGGAATGTTGCTCTTCTATTCTTAAATTGGTGATTTCACCTTTTGATTAATGTCCCACAAGTGTTTTTCAAGGGAAAGTAATTTTTTTTGAGTGCTTATCTTTTCTACCAAAAGAACTCAATTTATAGGACAAAAGTTTTGCAAGAAAAAGACTTTTAATTAAATAGTATTTATTATAGGTTCATGATTTGAAAATAAAACTTATCTTTCAAAAAATCCATAACGTATAATTTTAAAAGTGTCTTGCAAAACGTCTATAACGTAGAATTAAAATAAAAATGAATGTTACAACTCATATTCATGTATTTTGTTATTTCAAAACTTTTAACGGATGAATTTATTTCAAAATTAATTGAAACACTAACTCTTACAATATAAAGTCAATGGAATATGATTTCGACTAGTCACATGATATAGAGCTGATGAGAAATAATTTCGGCTAGTGATATGATATAAATAAATAAAAAATGGTTCTGGCTAGTAATACAAAGCCGAAGAGAAATTGTTCTGGCTAGTGGTACAAAACCTATGAGAAATGTTTCTGACTAGTGATACAACGCCAACGGGAAATGGTTCCAGCTAATGATATGATATAAAGGCGATGAAAAATGGTTTCAGCTACTGATATGTTATAAATTCGATGGAAAATGGTTCTAATTAATGATATTTTTTTGAAGGGAAATAATTCCGGCAAGAGTTTGATTATTATGATTTGATGCTTATGTTTGACATATTTGTTAATTGTGATTGATGCACTTGTTACTTGTGATCGATCTAGTTGATCTAGTTGAATTTTGACTGTTGAACTGTGATTATTGAGCCTTGTGAGTCGTGTATTGTAGAACTGTTAGGTTGGGCTGATTTCTATGCATATTGTAGTTTGAGGAGGTTCGGTTGGGATGAAAGGAGTATTCGATTTCTAGCTTGTTTTTTTTATTAGATTTCTTGTTGGGTACCGTGTTGTTGGTACTCACTCCTTGCTTCTATACTAGTTCAGGTTCCAAGCCCAGTATAGCATGATTGCTCTTTCTCTCCCATTTCCGAGGCTTGTCAAGGACCTGTTGAGAGGTAGTTGGTTTTCATCCCGGCGGACCCTCCATTTCTTCTTTTTATGCTTTGTTCTAATTGAGAAATAAATACTTGAGACTTGTACTTATTTCTTAATTCTGCAATTTATGTATTAGTGGTTTGTACACGTAACAATCAGGTTTTGGGGTGTTAATAAAATGAATAAGTTTTCTGTTTTTATCGTGTTCTTGCTTTATTTTTCTACATTTTTTTCGATTCTTCTGGGTTGAGGCTAATTTGTCTTAGTAAGGATAGACAAGTGTCATCCCGTCCAATTTTTAGATTGTGACAAAATCACCCAGTATAAATATATACACCTATGAAGAATTATAAGGATCTTAACATAGAAATTTTTGAGGTGTTTAGCAAATATTGATTTCTTGGAGCAATAACATAATTGTTAGAAAAAAATAATAGGAAATATAAATTGAAGAAGAAGACTTTGAGGTGTGTAATCACTTTCTTTAAAGAGATATTGCATGTATACATATTGGGGAAATACAAACAAATCCCTTCAGAATACAACAAAGCCCTATGTTTATACATGCCGATTTTTCTTAGACTATTTCTAGAAAATATTTATATTTATAGAAGTTAAGAGATGATTTTTCATAAGATTCATGTTCTTTCATGATCAAACAACTTTTCATATGAGTCATGTTCTTTCATGAACAAACGACTTTTCATAACAATCATGTTTTTTCATGAACAGATGTGTCTGTTCAATTTAAGACCTCTATGTATTACAAAATATTCAACAACGTAATAAGAGTGCATCGTCCCATCATAATGCAATAATATGTAATTATTTAATATTTAATAAATAATAGTGATCTTTCATATTATATATTTTATACATTTGACTAATGCCCCGGTGACGTTTATGGATTAGATGAATAAGGTGTTTAGACAATACCCGGATATGTTCATAATTCTGTTCATAGATGATATTTTAATCTATTCGAGAAGTGAGACTGAGCATATTGATCATTTGAGGTTTGTGTTGCAAATCCTTAAGGAAAGACAACTTTTTGCTAAGTTTAGCAAATGTGAGTTTTGGCTAAGGTCTGTGGCTTTCCTAGGCCGCATCGTTTCAAGTAAGGGTATTGAGGTAGATCCTATTAAGACGGATGCAGTCAAGAGTTGCCCTAGACCTCTATCACCGACAGACATTAGAAGTTTCTTGGGTTTGACTAGTTACTATAGAAGATTTGTTGAGGGGTTTTCCTCCATTACTTCTCCATTGACGGCTTTGACTCAAAAGAATGACAAGTTTATATGGTCCAAAACTTGTGAGAAAAGTTTCCAAGAGTTGAAAGATAGACTTACATCCGCTCCAGTGTTGACCTTACCGGAAGGTACAAATGGCTTTGTAGTATATTGTGACGCCTCTAGAGTTGGATTGGGATGTGTTCTTATGCAAAATGGTAAGGTGATTGCCTATGTTTAAAGGCAACTAAAGGTTCATGAGAAGAACTATCCTACCCACGACCTTGAATTAACGGCGGTGGTATTTGACTTAAAGATTTGGAGGCATTATTTGTATGGTGTGCATGTGGATGTTTTCACCGACCACAAAAGTTTGCAATATATGTTTACCCAAAAAGATCTAAATCTTCGCCAAAGGAAGTGGCTTCAATTATTGAAAGATTATGATGTGAGTGTTCTCTATCACCCCGATAAAGCAAATGTGGTAGCGGATGCCCTTAGTCGGTTATCCATGGGTAGTGTTGCACATATTGATGATGTGAGAAAAGAGTTGGTTCAAGATGTTCATAGGTTGGCCCGATTGGGAGTTAGACTAGTGGATTCCACCAAGGGTGGTGTTATGGTCCATAATGGGTTTGTATCATCTTTTGTAGCCGATGTTAAGGAAAAGCAATATCATGATCCGACTTTGGTAGAATTGAAAGAAACGGAACTTAAAAAGTCCGTTGAGGCTTTCTCCCAATGGGGAGATGGTGTCCTAAGGTACCAAGGTCGTTTGTGTGTTCTGAATGTTGATGACCTAAGGGAACAGATCTTATCAGAAGTGTCATGCCCCGAGCCTACACCCTGGGCGGGACTGGCACTCAAGAACCATTGTTGGCCCCAAGCGATCCCTTGGCCTGACTTACTTACTCAGCGGAAGACTTTAAACATTAAGAAAAGAACTCAAATGCAAGATAACTCAACTGTCTCAAACTAAACTCATAATGTTTTATAAATAAACATTTAACTTAGCTAAAGTGGCAACTCAAATATGAACATAAGCCAATAACAAGGTAAAGACAAATGAACTAACTGACTGTCTATCTATGAAGCCTCTAAAACTGAGATGGATGTCAGGACAAGACCCACGAAATCCTAATGAACTAAAATACTAAAAAATTAAAAAGACCCTCCGTAAAGCAAGGAGGCTCACCACCAGACTCTGAGTGCTCAACTGGATCAACGATTCGCTGGATGTTGATCCTGGTTACCTGTGTCTGCATCATAAAATGATGCAGACCAAATGACATCAGTACATTGAATGTACGAGTATGCGAGGGGAATACTAAACATAACATAAGCTTGAAAGTAATCTGAAAGAAACACTTACCTTGATTTTACTCAACTCATGAACAACTTAACTCAATATAAAGCAATAAAACACATGCAATATATAGAAAGCCTTTAAACAATAGAAAACAGCTTGGTTCGTTAAAGAAAATGCAATAACAAACTCAATTTTACTCATATCATAAAGTAATATAGTTTCTGTGGGAGTTTCTCTAATCAACAATCACCAGTATGAGCCTAAGTGGTGATACATCGTCTTGCCCACACTCCCAGAACAGTCCTATACTTTGTCGTCATATAGAACGCCTTAACTAAGTGGATCCACTAGTCTAAGATAAAAAGCACTTAAGGAATCATCTAAAAAGTATGATCCTTTCAACCTATGATGGCTACATGGTTTATGGAAACGTGAGTTATCTAAACTCAAACTCGTCCCCATATCGGTGCTCAATACTACTCCCAAAATACTCAGCTCATATGTTTAAAAGATACATAACTTCTTTCTTTGGTTTGAGATAATTACTCAAAACTTAGCTTAAAAGCTCTCTTGGAATCGATGTTCCCTTTCTTGTTCAAATGTGAAAACATTTACCCTTTAACTGAAAACTAGCTCAAAGGCTCTTTTGGAAATCAAGGTTTCCTTTCTTCTTCGAATGTGAAAACATTTTACTCTTTGGGAATACATAGTCCCGATATACTCTTTTGAAGAAATGAACTTCAAACTTTACTCTTTACTCAACACAAAGCTCAAGTCTTAAAACAAAGTTAAAACATTTGTAAAAGACTTTTGGAAGACTCTATGAATTTCTCTTAACTTGACTCTTAACTTTCCTTGACTTGACTCTTAGCTTTCCTTGAATTGAATTATGGATTCAAGGATTGTGATTTGTGATAGGAACGATCTCATGATGTTTAGGAGTCTTTTTAGATAGTTAAACATGAGAAAAGATCAAGAAATCACTGTTTCAAAACTAGTCCGCGACGCGGAGATGTATTTAAATTTTTGGTCGCGAAAATAATTTTAGAGGCAGAACGGTCCGTGACCGCTCTGTGATGCGAGGAAGAATAATTTTGCAAAACTAGAGGGGCAGGTTCGCGACGCGGCTAGGGGCACCAGATTTGCCCGACTTTTTCCTTCTTTATTTTTCCAGCCCAAATTCGCCTAAACTCGCTTCTTTTTTTCCAAATTCTCTTTAGAATCAGATACCCAGTATGTATACACAAGAATCTAACTCAAACAACTTAAGGAAACAACATTATAACCTTAAGGAACTCCTCAATCTCAACCTAACTCAAGAACGAAGGCCAATTTCAAGAACACCATTCAAGATTCATCAACTTTCAACTTTCTAGAACAAATTTCGCTGAAATAAACATGATTGGCACGTGGGTGAACGATCCCAACGCTATGAAAGACTCATATACCTTGTAGGATCAAATTTTGATGAAATCCACAATCAAACTAGAATGATCTTGACGTATCTTGCTTCTTCTCCTCTTTTCTCCTCTTCTTTTCTCTTCTCTCAAAACTCTAACTTAATTTTCAAAAGCGTAAACTGACCAAGTTCAGTTTAGACCCCTAGTTTATTACCAAAAATGAATTAAATAAATTGGGTATGGTAAAGACCAAAATACCCTTCCAAAATCCGGTTTAGACTTTCCTTATTTGAACAACCTAACTTCAAGTGGGGATATCTCACTCATACAAACTCGGAATCGCGCAAACTTGGCGGCATTGGAAAGATTATTCCAAGATATTTCCTACGATATCTAGAAACACACCTAACTTATCTTGATCTAGGATTTATGGTCGTTTGAAGTTGACAAAAAACTCAACTTAACATACTTAACAAATTTTCCAGATTTTTATATTCTTTCCAAAAATGACTATTTCCAAATTTTAACTTCTTTCTTGTTCCTTCAATTAGCGAGATGTTACAATATCTCCCCCTTGGGAACATTCGTCCTCGAATGAGATTACTCTTACTTGGCTAAGGGTGCAACATCTAACATTCAGCTCAAACACCCAACAAACAATGCAATACAACATGCCTACTCATAAATTAAAGAGTACTAAGAAGAGAATTAGTACCTTGGTCTGGAATTTCCCCAGTTTCAAAGAGATGTGGGTATCTCTCCTTCATATCTTCCTCATCTTCCCAAGTATCTCCCCCAACAAATTGGTTCCTCCAAAGAACTTTGACTGATGCTACCTCTTTTGTTCTCAACTTGCGAACTTGGGGATCTAGAATCTGAACCGGAATATCCTCATAAGATAAGCTATCCTTGATGCCAATATCTTAAGTTGGTATGATAAGTGAAGGATCTCTCATGCACTTCTTCAACATGGAAATGTTAAATACCGGATGAACCGCTGCCAACTCTTGCAGTAGCTCTAACTTATAAGTTACATTACCAATCATTTTGGATATTGTGTAAGGGACAATATACCGGGGACTAAGCTTCCCCTTCTTACCAAATCTCATAACACCCTTCACGGGTGAAACTTTCAAGTATACCTAATCGTCTACTTCAAACTCTAACCCCCTCCTCCTAACATTAATGTAGGGTTTCTGATGACTCTAGGCTATTTTCAATCTCTCTTGAATAACCTTCACCTTCTCCATAGCTTGATGAACTAAGTCTGGTCCTATCAACCCTGCTTCACCAACTTCAAACCATCCAATAGGAGATCTGAATCTTCTCCCATAAAGAGATTCATAAGGAACTATTTGGATGCTAGAGTGGTAACTATTGTTGTAAGCGAACTCAATGAGAGGTAGGTGATCATCCCAATTACCTTTGAAGTCAATCACACAAGCCCTCAACATGTCCTCTAAGGTCTGAATAGTGCGCTCTGCTTGCCCATCTGTATGAGGATGAAAGGCAGTACTTAAATTCACCTTTGAACCCAAGCCTTTTTGGAATGACTTCCAAACCTATGTAGTAAATTGCACACCTCTGTCTGAAATAATGGAGACTGGAAACCCATGAAGTCTAACTACCTCTTGAATATATAGCTTAGCATAATATTCTGCTGAATGGGTAGTCTTTACCGGCAAAAAGTAAGTTGCTTTTGTCATTCTATCGACAATCACCCAAATAGAATCATGTTGTCTGCGAGACCTTGGCAAACCTGTGATGAAGTCCATATTGATCATATCCCACTTACATTCTGGAATCTCTATATTTTGAGTCAAACCACCAGGCCTTTGATGCTCTACCTTTACTTTATGGCAATTTGGACACTTGGCAACAAATTCTGCAATGCCCTTCTGCATACTGCTCCACCAATACACTTCTCTCAAATCGCGATACATCTCTGTGGAACCTGGATGAATGGAATATCTGGAGCTATGTGCTTTTTCCATGATCCTCTCTTGGAGTTCATCCACCCTTGGTACACACAACCTACCTTGATACCTCAATACAACATCTCCCCCATGTTCAAAAGCCATTACTTTTTTCTTCTGAACATTTGCCTTCAATTCAAGCAAAATGGGATCTTGGTCTTGCTTTTCTTTCACTACTAACACTAATGAAGATTCAACCCCATTCATAACCACTACTCCTCCTTCTCTGGAATCCATTAGTCGAACTCCTAAGCGTGCAAATATGTGCACATATTTTGCTAACTCTCTCTTGTCTTCCTCAACATGGGTGGTACTACCCATAGACATCATGCTCAAGGCATCAACAACAACATTAGCATTACCTAGGTGATAGAGAATACTTATATCATAATCTTTGAGTAATTCTAACCACCTCCTCTATCTGAGATTAAGCTCTTTCTGAGTAAATACATACTGAAGACACTTGTGATCAGTGAATACATCTACATGAACACCATACAAATAATTATGCCATATCTTCAAAGCAAATACTACAACAGCCAACTCTAAGTCATGGGTTGGGTAATTCTTCTCATGAACTTTCAACTGTCTGGAGGCATAAGCTATAACTTTGGCATTATGCATCAACACACAACCCAACCCAACTCTAGACGTATCACAATACATAACAAAACCTTGAGTACCTTCTAGCAAGGTCAATACTGGGGCAGTAGTCAACCTCTTTTTCAATTCCTGAAAGCTTTTCTCACAAGCTTCAGACCATTGAAATTTCACTGTCTTCTGAGTTAACTTGGTCAAAAGGGATGAAATGGATGAGGACGCCTCTACAAACCTTCTATAATAGCCAGCCAAACCCAAGAAACTCCTAATGTCACTTGGAGATGTGGGTCTAGGCCAATTCTATACTGCCTCTATTTTCTGAGTATCAACTTTAATTCCCTCTCTAGACACAATGTGGCCTAAGAATGCCATAGACTCAAGCCAAAACTCACACTTAGAGAACTTGGCATACAACTCTCTATCATTTAGAGTTTGAAGCACTATTCTGAGATGACTAGCATGATCTTCTTCATTCCTCAAATAGATTAGTATGTAATCAATGAAGAGGATAACAAACATATCTAAATAAGGCTTGTATACTCTATTCATAAGGTCCATGAATGCTGCAGGCGCATTGGTCAAACCAAAGGACATAACTAAGAACTCATAATGACCATAACGGGTTCTGAATGTTGTCTTCGGGATATCATATTCCCTTACTCTCAACTGATGGTAGCTAGATCTGAGGTCTATCTTAGAGAAACAAGTAGCACCCTGAAGTTGATCGAAAAGATCATCTATTCTTGGAAGAGGATACTTGTTCTTGATGGTAACCTTGTTCAACTGGTTGTAATCAATACACATCCTAAGGGAACCATCTTTGTTCCTCACAAATAAGACCGTAGCGCCCCTAGGTGAGACACTTAGTCGAATAAAGCCCTTATCCAGGAGATTTTTCAACTGTTCTTTAAGCTCTTTCAACTCTGTTGGTGCCATTCTATATGACGGAATAGATATAGGACGAGTATCTGGAAGAATATCTATACCGAAGTCTATTTCTCTCTCAGGTGGGACTCCAGGAAGATCATCAAGAAAGACTTCTGGAAACTCTTTTACTACTAGAACTGACTGAGTAGGAGGTATCTCAACACTAGAGTCATTAACTCGTACTAAGTGATAGACACACCCCTTGGAAACTAACTTTCTAGCCTTAAGGTATGAAATAAAATGGCCCTTAGGCACTGCTGAACTGCTTTTCCAATCTAAGACTGGCTCATTAGGAAACTAGAACTTGACTACTCGAGTTTTACAATCTATTGACGCATAACAGGCATGAAACCAGTCCATACCCAGAATGACATCAAAATCTACCATGTCTAACTCAATTAAATCAGCCATGGTACTCTTGTGATTGACGGAAATGGGACAATCATGATAGACTCTTCTGCTAGAATAGACTCACCAACAGGAGTAGAAACACTGAACGACTCACTAAGTTTCTCAGGAATGTCATCAAAATTCATCGCAACATAAGGAGTTACAAAAGATAAACTCGCTCCTGGATCTAGCAAGGCATACACATTAAGAGTAAAGACTTTGATCATACTAGTGACAACATCTGGAGAGTTCTCTTGCTCTTGACGACTAGTGATCGCATATAGACGGTTTCCTCCTCCGCCTGCCCCTGAAGTAACTCCTTTATATGTAGCTCTTTCTAGCTGAGCAACTAATGAAAATTGGGCTTTATTGCCCTGATTCCCATTACCTTGCCGATTCTTAGGACACTCTTTCATGAAGTGACTTTCTTGTCCACACATGAAACAACATGTGGAGCCATCGTGACATTTACCCGGGTGGGTTCTACCACACTTAGCACATGCAAGGGTCCAGTTACCTCCTTGTGCCACACTACCCTAAGATTGGGCAGGTCTAGCTCTGAAATGCTTTGAATTTTGACTATTGTACTCACTTTTGTTCTTTTGTTCAGGTGCACTAGCAGATCATGGAGCAGGCCCTTTTGTTTCTGTTGGAAGGAAGACCGGTTCGCATTACTCTTTTGCTGCCCGGACTCATTCCCTGATGTCTTAGCCCTCTTATTCTTAAACTTTTCTCTATCCCTCAGCTTGTCCTCCTCAACTTGTTACACATGAATCATTAGCCTTTCTATGTCCATATCTCCTATCAACATAGCTGCCTTGCCTTCCTTGCTTGACAGGTGAGACAACCCAGCAATGAATATACTCATCATGCTCCTCATGTCCAACTTGATTGGTCACATCATTGGTGACCCCTTCTTGGGGTTGCACTTCTGGTGCATTGGGTACCCCTTGTTCCTATGGCTCAACATTCCTCCTAACGGAACGACCTCTAACAACTCTTCATGGAGGCATGATCTAAAGACACGTTCAAGCACGAATTGGAAAGAAACTTTTTAGAGATAAAACTCTAATGCAAGAAATGAGTATGATAGAAGTGAGATAGTCCCTAAGTGTTGCAACCTCCTAATCATGGATGTGTCGCGCTTTACACCGATAACTAGGACTCTATAGACACGGCTTCATAGACTCCCTAGAACTCTTCAACTCTGTGCACTACAAGAAAATGCACTTAAGCTACAAAACACATTATAGCTAAATATGAAATTTTCTGTAGCTAAATGCTTTAGCCATAAAATATTGTTTCGTAGCATTCGTGGCAAGATGTAGGGTGGCTAAAAGTCAGCTACAGACTTTACATGGTTCGTGGTTAAGGACTAATACTTATAGCTACTAAAAAAATTGTGTTGTAGCTATAATAGTAAAATATTCTTACCCTTTTGCCACAACAAATTTATTCTATAGCAATTTTTATATTGTAGACACAATATGTTCTATTGTGGCAAATGACTTGATTTATTTTCTATGAAAATTTAAAATTTGTGGCTATTTTATATTTTTAATCTTATGGCAATGATACTTGTATTTAGCTACAAATTAAAAAATTTATATCTATAAAATTAAAGTATTTGCCACAAATATTTTTTCACAAAGCTAAGAATTCAAACTTTTTGCCATGACATTCATAAATTGTAGCTAATAATTTTAATTTTTCTATGAAAAGTGAAAATGTATTGCCCTATTTTTAATAAATACATATAGATTTAGTCATAACTACAAAAAATCATTGCTACAAATTGAAGAATACTACCATAAGCATTATTAATCACAAGAACTTATAATGTAGCTAAAAAATAAATTCAACAATTTTATTACTACAAACGAAAGGATTTTACACACGCTTTGTTAGTAAAAAAAGTTACATAATGTAACCATGAATACATTTCTCATATTCCAAAATAATTCTCAAGTTACACATAATTGCATTTTACAATTTTGAGAATAGTCACAATATACAATTCTTTTAAGATATCATCTTGTTTAAGTCCAAAGCGGCATACTCTTTCCTATGTCTCCTTCCACAATCTTCAATTTCACCTTAGCTTGATCAACATCGGTCCCAGTTTGTCATTTATATGCTTTTATTTCATAAATATTCCTATCGAAAATAGGAAATATTTAGCACTAACATAATAATGATTTAGAATTTCAAGGAGAACAAAATATGTCTACGATAATTTTTTTACAAATATGTTTAGTAAATAAAAAAAATACAAAATAAGCAAAGAAGTAAGAAAACCTGTAACTTTTAAACTTCTTAAAACCTGTAGATATAGATCTCAAATTTTAGTGTCAAGTATAAAACTCATGCCTAGTCAAAAAATTTCTTTTACATTAATAAAAATATATAATCCATTGTAATAGCCATCGATTCAAGCTATGACAACAATCTCTTGCAAAAAAAAGAGAATATAATTGTGTATGATAAATTATTTGTGGTTCAATCTCTTCTTGAACCTATACATAATAGAAAGTTTAAAGCATACGATTGAGTGAAACAAAATAAAAAACTCATATTGTAAAAACCTATCTCATCTACTTGGAGAATGTTGTGCAAAACCTACAAAAGAAAAATTAACAAAACATTAGAAATAAAAAGATTGAACAAAAAATTGGGATAAAAAAAAGATGAAGGGAGGAGCGGACAAGAAAGATATGGGAAGAGGGCAAGGATATCTAGTTTTTTGTTAATTGGGTTTTAAGATTTTTAATCTTTTGAAATTTTTTATTTTTGGGGGGAGAACTTTTTGGATCTAAATGGGAAAGAGGATGGAGACTGGAGAGTTATTTTAGGTGAAAATTGATGTTTTACTTTTATAGTTATCATCTCTTATTTGTATAATAATTTTTGCTTCTTTTAAAATAACAAATACAACAATTTTTTTATATATAAAAATACAACAACTGTTATATAAAATTAACAAATATAATAACAAAGAAAATAATCTCATGAAAAAAACAATAATTAATAGTATTAACAGTACTAAAAACCAATATATATTGTACTTTAAGTTAATGGAAACGGTAAATAATTCATATGAAAAAAATATTATTTTAAAAAATATTTTGTTTTGATCCTTTATTAGTAGGAATGGCAATGGGGAGGTGTGGGTTGGGGCGGTGCGGTGTGGTGTGGTGAGGTCTAAGAAGGATAGAGTGTACCCGGATGGTACTACTATCTCGTGGAGGTAGAGAGACCATTGACTCATATTAGTTGTTAACATTAATAAAAACAGTTGTCCCAATTTACTTGTCATGCCTCTATACCTCTGGAAGGGTATGTTGGGTCCTTTCGATGATGCGTATACATCTGACTCCACATTTAGCTCATGTAGTTTTATGTCAATCATTAGTAGCTCCCACAGATTTTATTTCATTGACCATGTTATTAAATACAGTTCAGATTTCAGTTTTAGCATGTTATAAACTTGGTCATTGCATTCAGTTAGTTCATGTTCAGTATTCTCAGTATAGTATCATGATTATCTCATATCATTGCTCAGTTATATGCTTTGTTCAGATATGTTTATTGTTCAGCTTTACTCTATCATGCATGCTTAGTACCTTTTAAGTACTGATGCATACTCTGCGCTACATCTTCTCGTGATGTAGGTTCAGGTTCTCAGCATTCAGATCACGCATAGATCGGTTCCCGATCTCCAGTTCAGCAACATCAGTGGTGAGTCCTCATTCTTCGAAGACGATTGACATGATTATCTTTCTACTTTCAGTCTTTTGTTTCAGTTTTTGCTAGATTTAGCTGGGGCATGTCCCAGTACTTCTAGTCAGTTAGAGGCTTATTTCAGACATAATTAGATTCAGTTTTAGCATTTGAGTTTTATTTCAGTATCTTAAACTCTTCTCTTTTTTATATATATTCAAACGTAGAATGGGTATTTCCCATCATTTCAGTTTATCTTATGATTTAGCTTCCGCACAGTATTTTCTTACTTCAGTTTATTTAGTATGCTTATGATATGCCAACAGGGTTAGCTTGGGGTCACTCGTGATCCTAGGTTCTGTGTCCACGTCCTGGGGTAGCTTCGGGTCGTGACAAAATGATAGATTATATAGGATGGTGATGAGAAAACATGATGGGTATATCTTGACTATTTGTTTTGAGTATATCATGTATGGTTGTGGTGTATGTTCTCTAGAATTTTTTTATTTTCTATTATGATATTTGTTTGATGTTTTTTTAATCTTTTAATTCTCAGAAAATGGTGGTTCTTTCCAAGATTCATACCCAATTTCAAGACAATCATCTCTTCTTTTATCACGTGGGTGAAATAGGAAGAGGATTTGTGTCACTCTTGCTTTTGAAAACTTTGAGTAGAGGAATCATCCTTCCGTTGATATCCTTTGTGATCAATGCCTTGTTGAGGTATTTAAATGTCTTTCTAGTGGACAAGAGAGAAGTGTTTGTGCTTGTATTTCCAAGCGTTGGCTTATGCTTTAAGCAGCATTCGCAAGGATGAGATTACAAAATCTAATGGTATAGGAGGTGAGGGATATCTTTTCAGGTCCCTTTTTGGTAGGGAAGCAATATATGTCAGACATTTTGTTGTGGCCATTAGAACTGTAAATCGTGGAGGATTAGAAAATCTATCTATGTAAGGAAACAATCATTTTCATGGTGTGATTGATGCTGGTCTCAAGGCCATCGCTCGATGTTGCCCTACTCTGAGAGACCTTTCCTTGTCGAATGTATCTTTTGTTGGTGATGAAGGCTTATCTGAGATTGCTCATCAGTGTCATCTATTAGAGAAGCTTGATCTTTTCCAATGCCCAACAATTAGTGATAAGTTTTTGTCAGACATTGTAACACCCCGTATTCAAAAAGACCAAAATAGCAAATTTCCAGAAAGTTGCAGGTGCCAAACCACACCGGCCACCCACGTCCCGTGGAGTGGACCACGGACCGTAGGTGTGGTCCGTGGTTGGCCTACCTGGTAAGGTCAGAGGGCTCAAGGCCACGACACGACCTACGGACCGTAGGTCAGACCATGGTCTGTGGTCAGGTGTGCATGGTTCGAGACCCCATAGATAACCTTCTCTAATGATGACCAATGGTCCACCAGGACGGTCCGTGGGTCAAACCATGGTCCATCGACTGGGGTCTGTGGATGGTCACCTAGCAGTTAATTTCAGGGTCAGTTGGGTCTTTTCCTAATTAATTAATTCCTATACTATGTCATTTTGCCTATATTTAGAACCCTTATATAAGTCTTTCTACCCCAAATTCACCCCATTTAATTCATTCTTCCTAAATCCCAAAAGAAAACCAATTCCTTTTATATATTCTCTCTCTAGAACTTGAAGAAGAAGAAGATTCAACTAGGGTTTGAAGCTAAGGATCCAAATTCTCCATTAAAGATAGGCAATTGGACTTGAGGTATGGTATCTTTCATCCATGGGTTCCTTCCACCCATGGAGTCCTCAAATTCCTCTACTTCAAATGGTAGGATTCCCCAATTAGCTAGGGTTTTCCTCAAACATCATGAATTATTTTGATTATTGATCTTAATGATTGAATTATGTTTAAATATGCATGAATTGATGATTTACAATGCTTTTATGATGTTTCCCCTATGAACCCATACAAACCCCCCATGTTTTCCAAATTGTGATCTCATAGAGTTGGATTGTTGATTATGAAAGATGAGTTTTATGATCTAAAGAATGAAGTAGTAGAATTAGTTAAATTTATGATAAAAATCCCTATCTAATGCTAGAATTCTAGATTTGGTGATTGAAAGTAGCTTTGAACCTTGAAAGGGCAAAGTATGAGTTTATGCATGATCTTATGAAACCTATGTAAATGCTTTAGTGCTTTGAGAGTAAAGTGCCAATGTTGTTGTTGTTGTTGTTGTTGTTGTTGTGTTGTTGAAAGGACATTCTCATAAAATACTTACAACCATGATGTTAAAGGTTTTCTCACATAGAAAGGATTCTTAGGTTGAAAGGCTATTCTCACCCAATTGAATCAATGAATAAAAGCTATCCTAATGAACTAGTTAGATTGGCAAAATGACATGTCTTTCCATGGATAATGAGAATAAGTAAGAAAATACTATTCAATGGGAATTATGCTTAGCACCGAGTGGATATTGACATTGAGATGGAAGCTCTCCCGTTAGTAGAGGCCGGGTTTCAAGAAGAAGTCTCATGAGGCCGGGTTAAGAAGTATCTCATATATGTTCAAAGACTTAAAGATGATTTAGCTTGCATTGACTATGATGTTATGACCTATGTTTTCCAACTATTTCTACTATGAAGTTTAAACTTGGTAATTGCATATCATGAAATAAAATGTCCTTTTTAGCATGTTTTAAATGTTTTTATGCATAACTATCATACTTAGTGCATTTTTGTACTAACACATACTCTTGCCTACATTCTCCAAAATGTAGGGTCCGACAGGTAGGGTTTCCATTCTAGTGGCTAGAGCTTGGACTTAGATCTCTTTCCGAGCTTGGTGAGTTCTCATGGTTCGAGGATGGGATTTTCCTTATTTTAGTTTCATTGTCGTATTTCCTTTTTGAACATGATGTATGGGCTAGGCCTACTTTCATTCGATTGTAATAGATGGTTATGTTGAGACATGAGTTAGACTTCTGTTTTTCTGTAAAGATTTTTTGGAATTAAATGTTGTTTTACTCTTTATTGTTCTACTACTTTATGTTATGAGGACTAAGTGTCTTGTATGGAGTCCTTCGGGGTTCTATACGCCATGTTACATCTAGGGGGTACCCCTGGGTCGTGACAAACTTGGTAATCAGAGCACAAGGTTTAGAATGGTCCTATGTCTCATAAACCACGTCTAGTAGAGTCTTGTTCATGAGTGTGAAGCGCCATATTTATGAATAAGAGGCTACAAGAAGATTATCAAACTCCACTTCTTTCATTACTCTTAAGTCGTGCCATAGAGTTTAACTCTATAAAGTCTCTCTTCTATTCCTTACCTTATGTTCTTCAGGATATGTCTTCTCAAAAGGCTTATACTAGAAGGAATATGAGAGAGAATGCAGAACAAATAGCTGCTCCTCAAGCTCCAATTGATCATTTGGCTGCGGATATGACAAATGCAAAGGTGAGGTCGGCTTTTCAAATGTTGGCTCAAGCTTTGGAGACTCAAGCCAATAGAGAGGTTGTAGCTCCGGTGAATCCTAATGTGAATTCGGCGGCTTCAAGAGTGAGGGATTTTGCAAGCATGAACCCTCCAGAATTTTATGGTTCCAAAGTGGACGAGGATCCTCAAAGGTTTATCGATGAGGTTTATAAGGTACTTTCTATTATGGGGGTGACTCCGGTGGAGAAGGCGGAGTCAGCCACTTACCAATTGAAAGATGTTGCTCAAGTGTGGTATGATGAATGGAAGGGAGAGAGATCAGTAAGAGCCGGTACCGTAAAATGGGAATTGTTTAAATTGGTGTTTCTTCGTAGGTTCTTTCCCCTCGAGTTGAGGGAAGAAAAGGTGTAAGAGTTCATTAACCTTTATCAAGGAAGTATGAGTGTGATAGAGTATGCTCTAAAGTTCACCCAACTGTCCAAGTACACTCCAACTTTTGTGGCGGATTCGAGGGATAAGATAAGTAATTTTGTGACGGGCATGTCCGACATGGTAAAAAAAGAATGCCATACGACAATGCTCATCCATGATATGGATATCTCGCGTCTTATGGTGTACGCCCAACAAATTGAGGAATCAAAACTCAGGGAAAATAATAGGGAGGTAAGGAGGGCTAAGACCAATGATGGTAATTTCTCACATGCAAGGTCTGATGGACAAGGGCAACTTGGTTTAGACAAAGGTTCTCTGGTGAAGGTTCCTCTAATATTCCACGTAAGTTTAACAAGGATAGGGTGTCTAACCCTAAACATCAAGGAGTTAATGGAGGTGGCTCTTCTTTGGATAGGTCTACATGTGATAAATGTGGGAACAAACATGATGGTAAGTGCCTAGCTGGCACCGATGGATGCTTTAGTTGCGTGAATAGTGGACACAAAATGAGAGATTTCCCCATGATTGCGGCAAAAGGAAGGGAAGGAAAGCAAGCTCCTCCTAGTGGTTCAAATTCCAATGCTCCAAAGCAAAACCACTTATAAGTTCTTCAAGCCCGAGGTGACCAAGAGAGCTCTCCGGATTTAGTGACCGGTATGTTAAAAGTTTTTCAACATGATGTATATGACTTGCTTGATCTCGGTGCTACTTGTCCTTTGTAATACCTTATGTGGCCATGAAGTTTTATATGATCCTCGAAATATTGTTAGAACCTTTTTCTGTCCCTACTCCTGGTGGTGATTTTGTGGTGGCTATGAGGGTTATAGAAAGTGTCCCATTTCCTTATCCTATAGAGTTACCCTTGCATACTTGGTAGAACTTGATATGCTAGACTTTGATGTCATTTTTGGGATGGATTGGTTGCATTCTTGCTATGCTTCCATAGATTGTACGACTCAAGTGGTCAGACTTTCAGTTTCCAAATGAGCCTATCCTTGAGTAAAAGGGGGGGAATTCCATGCCTAGAGGTCAATTTGTGTCTTTTCTAAATGCTAGAAAGATGATTTCGAAAGGGTGTTTTTATCATCTAGTTAGGGTGATGGATGTATATTCTGAAACCCCTACTCTTGAGTTGGTCCCCATAGTTAATGACTTTCCGGAAGTTTTCCTCGATGATTTGCCTGGTATTCCTCCCAAGCGGGAAATAGACTTCAGTATTGACCTACTTCCAGATACGCAACCTATCTCTATTCCTCCTTATAGAATGACTCCGACAGAACTTAAGGAGTTGAAAGATCAATTAAAGGATTTGTTGGATAAGGGCTTCATCCGACCAAGTATCTCTCCATGGGGTGCTCTGGTTTTGTTTGTAAGGAAGAAAGATGGTTCCCTTCGTATGTGTATCGACTATAGATAGTTGAACAAGGTGATTGTCAAGAAAAAATATCCTCTTCCAAGGATTGATGACTTGTTTCACCAACTCCAAAGGGCTAGTTATTTCTCAAAGATCTATCTCCGATCAGGTTATCACCAATTAAGGGTGAAAGATGATGACATTTCGAAGATGACTTTCCGAACTCGATCTGGTCATTATGAGTTTTTGGTGATGTCATTTGGGTTGACTAATGCTCCGGCGGCGTTTATGGATTTGATGAATAAAGTGTTTAGACAATACCTTGATATGTTCATAATTGTGTTTATCGATGATATTTTGATCTATTGGAGAAGTGAGGAAGAGCATATTGATCATTTGAGGATCGTGTTGCAAATTTTTAAGGACCAACAACTTTTTGCATAGTTTAGAAAATGTAAATTTTGGCTAAGGTCCGTAGATTTTCTTGGGTATTTATGTCAAGTAAGGGTATTGAGGTGGATCCTATCAAGACGGATGCGGTCAAGAGTTGGCCTAGACCTCTAACTCTAACTCCTTCCGATATTAGAAGCTTTTTGGGTTTGGCCGGTTACTATAGAAGGTTTGTTGAGGGATTTTCCTCCATTGCTTCTCCTTTGATGGCTTTGACTCAAAAGAAGGCTAAATTAATATGGTCAGAGACTTGTGAGAAAAGTTTCCATGAGTTGAAAGATAGACTTACGTCCGCTCCGGTGTTAACCTTATCGGAAGGTACAGATGACTTTGTGGTGTATTGTGATGCCTCTAGAGTTGGGTTGTGATGTGTGCTTATGCAAAATGGTAAGGTGATTGCCTATGCTTCAAGGCAACTTAAGATCCATGAGAAGAATTATCCTACCCATGACCTTGAGTTAGCGGCGGTTGTTTTTTCCCTAAAGATATTGAGGCACTATTTGTATGGAGTTCATCTTGATGTTTTCACCGATCATAAGAGCTTGCAATATGTGTTATTCAAAAGGACTTGAATCTTCGCTAAAGAAAGTGGCTAGAACTCTTGAAGGATTATGACATGAGTGTCCTTTATCACCCCAGTAAAGCTAATGTGGTAGCGGATGCTCTTAGTAGATTGTCAATGGGTAGTGTGGCTCATGTAGATGAAGAAAAGAAAGAGTTGGTTCGTGATGTTCATAGGTTGTCCCAACTAGGTGTTCAACTAGTGGATTCTACCAAGGGTGGTGTTATGGTTCATAATGGGTTCGAATCGTCTTTTGTGATGGATGTGAAGGCTAAGCAAGGTCTTGATCCTATTTCGGTTGAATTGAAAGAAGAAATGCTTAAGAAGTCCATTGAGGCTTTCTTTCGAGGGGAGATAGGGTACTTAGATACCAAGGTCAGTTATGTGTTTCGAATGTTGATGACTTGAGAGAACAGATTTTGACAGAAGCTCATAGTTCTCGGTAATCTATTCACCCAGGAGCCACCAAGATGTACCGTGATTTGCGGGAGATCTATTAGTGGAATGGGATGAAGAAGGATATTGCGGGATTTGTGGCTAAGTGTCCTAATTGACAACAAGTGAAGGTTGAACATCAGAAACCGGGAGGTTTATCCCAAAACATTGGTATTCCTACTTGGAAGTGGGAAGATGTGAATATGGATTTTATTATAGGGTTTCCACGTACTCAGCGACAACATGACTCGATTTGGGTAATAGTGGATCGGATGACTAAATCTGCTCATTTCATTCCCGTCAAGGTTTCCTATTCGGCGGAAGATTATGCTAAGTTGTATTTGAGAGAGATGGTAAGGTTACATGGAGTACATTGTCCATAATTTTCGATCGAGGTACCCAATTTACTTCACAATTTTGGGAAGTCATTCCAAAAGGGTCTTGGTACCAAAGTTAAGCTCATCATTACTTTTCACCCCCAAACCGATGGGCAAGCGAAGCGTACTATTCAGACATGTTGAGGGCTTGTGTGATAGATTTTAAAGGTAATTGGGATGACCATTTGTCGTTAATTGAGTTTGCTTATAATAATAGTTATCACTTGAGTATTGATATGGCTCCATTTGAGGCTCTCTATGGTAGTAGGAGGTGTAGATCTCCTGTAGGATGGTTTGAGGTGGGTAAAGGTGCTCTCATAGGTCCGGAATAGGTGCATGAGGCCATAGAGAAGATCCAGCTTATTAGAGAGAGGTTGAGAACAGCCCAAAGTTGGCAAAAGTCTTATGCCGATGTTAGAAGGAGGGATCTTGAATTTGAGGTTCATGATTGAGGCTTTTTGAAAATATCACCCATGAAGGGTGTTATGAGGTTTGGGAAGAAAAGGAAGCTTAGTCCCCGTTTTGTAGGCCCATATGAGATTTTGAGGCATGTTGGCAAGGCTGTATATGAGCTAGATTTTCCAAATGAGTTGGCATCGGGGCATCCGATTTTCCATGTCTCTATGTTGAAGAAATGTGTTGGGGATCCAACATCCATAGTTTCCTTTGAGGGTTTAGAGGTTAAAGAGAATCTTGCTTATGAAGAGATATCGGATGAGATTTTAGACCAGCAAGTCAAAAAGTTGAGAAACAAGGAAGTTGCCTTCGTGAAGGTGTTATGGAGGAATCACTTAGTTGAGGGTGATACTTGGGAGGCCAAGGCCGATATGAAGTCCCGATAGCCTCATCTCTTCCTTCTACTCCTACTCGAGCTTGAGTTAATGAGTTCCTCTTAGGTTATTTTATGTGTTGGGATTCATGTGTGATTATGTGTTTCCATGATTTCCTTATGATTATGCATGTTCATGTAAAAGGCTTAAGTTTTGAAAGAAATGACTTGTATGATTTATTTTCCTCATGTTGTTATGCATTGAGTATGAGTTTCCTATAGACTTCATGAGATGATTTTTGAACATGCATTTGTTATGCTCTTTGAGAATGAGTTGCATAAAGGCTCCATGAGATTGTGTTTAGCATGCTTTTAGTTTGGAGAAGGAAGTTATAAAGGTTCCATCAGATTGTGTTGAGCATGCTTTTAGTTTGGAGAAGGAAGTTCCTCCTTAGACATGAGAAATTTTGAATTTCATGCATATTGGGTTGCTAGATGTAGTTCCTAGTTCCTTTTTGATGCATTTGAGTATGACGAGTTTAGACATGATGTTTTCTCCTTATTTAGGTGTATTGCATGCATAATGGGTTAATAGAGTTAATTCACCCCTCTTTTGATGTTTTGAGAACGTCCTAGCTTGGAGTTGATAATTCCTCCTTGGTTGTATGCATTGCATCGTAGGTTGGGTTGTTAGTACCTCTCATACTCTTTTAGAACAAGTTTAAATCTCATTCAAGGACGAATGGTACCAAAGGGGAGATATTGTAAGACCCCGTATTCAAAAAGACCAAAATACCAGATTTCCAGAAAGTTGCAGGTGAGAGACCACGCCGGCCACTCACGGCCCGTGGAGTGGACCACAGACCATAGGTGTGGTCTGTGGTTGGCCTACTCGGTAAGGTCTGAGGGCTCAACGCCATGACATGACCTACGGACCGTGGTCAGACCACAGTCTGTGGTTCAAGACCCCAGAAATCACCTTCTCTAATGATGACCATTTGGGTGATTTCTGGAAATCTGGTTGTTGCTGACCAAATGTTCTTGTTGTGTTGTTGAAAGGATATTCTCATAAAACACTTACAACCATGATGTGAAATGTTTTCTCACATAGAAAGGATTCTTAGGTTGAAAGACTATTCTCACCTAATTGAATCAATGAATAAGAGCTATTCTAAAGAACTAGTTAGATTGGCAAAACGACATGCCTTTCTATGGATGAGAATAAGTAAGAAAATACTATTCCATGGGAATTATGCTTAGCACCGAGTTGATATTGACATTGAGATGGAAGCTCTCCCGTTAGTAGAGGCCGAGTTTCTAGAAGAAGCCTCATGAGATGGAAACTCTCCCGTGAGTAAAGGTCGGGTTTCTAGTAGCAATCTCCTTATCCCATAACTATGTGCCCCCATACATTGATTAGCTAGTGGATCCACTTAAGTTAGAAGTTCATGGTTCTACCTTAGGCAAGTAGAACAACCTTTTTCGGTGTGGGAGACACCGAGTGATCATGTTTTAGTCCACATGGTCTCTATGTCGGTTAAGGCTAATTCTCCCACAACAAGATGACTAATGACATAAGGTTACTTAAAGAAGTATCTCATATGTGTTCAAAGACTTAAAGATGATTTAGCTTGCATTGACTATGTTGTTATGGCCTATGTTTTCCAACTATTTCTACTATGATGTTTAAACTTGGTAAATTGCATATCATGAAATGAAATGTCTTTTTTAGCATGTTTTAAATGTTTTTATGCATAGATATCATACTTGGTGCATTTTTGTACTAACACATACTCTTGCCTACATTCTCCAAAATATAGGGTCTGACAGGCAGAGTTTCTATTCTAGTGGCTAGAGCTTGGATTTTGATCTCTTTCCGAGATTGGTGAGTCCTCATGGTTCGAGGACAGGATTTTCCTTATTGTAGTTTCACTTTTGTATTTCCTCTTTCAACATGATATATGGGCTAGACCCACTTTCATTCGATTGTAATAGATAGCAATGTTGAGACATTTGTTAGACTTCCGCTTTGCTATAAATATGTTTTGGAGTTAAATGTTGTTTTACTCTTTATTGTTCTACTACTTTATGTTATGAGGACCAAGTGGCTTGTATGGAGTCCTTCGGGGTTCTATATGCCGTGTTACATCTAGGGGGTACCCTTGGGTTGTGACAAACATTGCCAAGAACTATCCCAATATGATCTCTTTAACAATACATTCTTGTTCAAACATTGGGAATAAGTCTCTAGAAGTTGTGGGTCAATACTGTCCGAACCTGAAGCCTGCTGTATTAAAAAAATGTCCACTTATTAGGGATCAAGGAACTGCAGATATCTTTTATTCATCCGACCATGTTTTAACAGAAGTAAGGCTCCAGCACTATGCATCAACGACATCTCTATGGAACTGTAGTCTCACTTCACAAACTTCAATTAGAGTTATGTCACCTGATTACCCAAGATGGAATTTGTCGTATACTTTTTTACTGTTTTAAGAAACTAGAGATTCTTTCCTTGGTGAGTTGCATTGGTGTGGAAGACATAGACTATCCATTGCCTGTGGTGGCTCCTTGTTGCAACTCATTGGTATCTTTAACTATTCACAATTGTACTGGAGTAGGCAATGCTACCATTGTTGTAGTAGGTGGACAGTGTCGCAAACTGATTCATATAGAGTTTAGTAGGCTTCTTAAAATAACTGACGAGGGTCTCATCCCTCTTGTTCATAATTGTGCAGCTAATTTTGTGGAACTGAATTTAAGAAAATGTGTCAATATGACGAACATATCAGTTTCAGCCATAGTTAAGTTCAATGGGGAATCTCTGAAGTCTCTACTCATAGATGGTTGCAGACATGTTACTGATGCAACATTAATAGAAATTTGGAACATTTGTTGGATGTTTAATGTACTCGATGTTTCTAAGTGTGGAATCACTGATTCAGGGATTAGAACTTTGACAGTGCTATAAACCTTCATTTGCGGATCCTCTCATTGTTTGGTTGCCATTTGGTGTCGAAAAATAGCTTACCCTTCTTGCTGGATTTGGTTCAGAACCTTCAGGTCTTTAACGTACAACATTGTCCTGGAATCAACTCTAGAACTATTGATACACTTTTAGAGATAAACCCAGGTTGTGATATCCTTTCCCAAGCATGTTCTCTAGATGGGAGAGACTCTTGTATTCAGGTTTTATCTATACTTTTCAGCTTCCGCAACAGGAAAGTACATAGTTTTTCAACATTTACTTTGCTTTTCAAGCATACATGTGTTAATTTGCATTTGCTAAATTAGTAGAAGAGTTAATGGACATCATTGTTTCTTATTATTGGGGAATATAGATAAAACGCTAAGTTGGCTTCTTTATTTCAACTTTCATCATATTCATTTTTGTCTTTCCCAGATAAGCACTCAAGGGACAACGCCATACCATGCGAGGTTGTGTGTTTTAAGGGGGGAAAGAGGAGAATTCCTATTTAATTTTTTCTTATTCCCTAAGTGTTCCTATTGCATAGTGAGAGTTATGCCAATAAAGTTCGCACAGACTAAAGTTATTCATCAAACTCTATTTATTTTGTTTCAATCATATATGTAACAACATTTCATTGAAAATTCTAATCACATTTGAGGAAAAAAATTCCCAAGGATCTTTTTGAGTAAATAAAAAGGAGCACATCTATATCTTGTTTTTTGTACCTTGCCATTTTTAGCATATGCTGATCATTTACAGTTTCACATTTATATTTTATACACTGCTGAAACGCTTGATGACGCTTTATATGAACTCCTCATTTTTTCTTAATGCACCTCTATGAGAAAGCATGTTATAGGTAAAGACAACTTTCTATGAATCCTCCAACATAGTAAAATAACTTATGCTTTCAAAACTGAACTCACACTCTAATTCATGTGTTATTTCATTAAAAACGATCCTCTATCTGCACCAACATTTCAAGTTTAGCTGCATTTGATAGGTTTTTAAAATTTATGCACTACATTAAACTCCTCCACAGGTTCTTAACCTTCTTTAATAGATTGCATACATTTTCCTCACCATTTTGAGTTCCTCAAGAAACAGAAGATCCAATTCATATTAATGTTTGATGTTGTTCACTCTTTTCTTAGTCCTTTTTCGTCGTCTCCAAATGTTTCTCGCTCTTTTGGGAGTAATATATTGATGGAGTTTGTCTTCTTTGACAAACAAGTTCACCCAAAAGTTTATACCTGTTGGATAAAGAAACTTGCAGGTCTCGTTCGTTCTTATTCCTTGCTAACTAGCCTATTTAAGCAAAGGAAGTAATGGATTTTGTCAAGTTTTGTTTGAAAGGTAACATCTTTCTCTTTGACTTTATGCCTTATTTATTTTTACATTCAAATCACATGAACCAAGACTATAATCTGTTTACCATTCTGGAACTCAAAATTCAATTTCAAATCCAACTTTGAAATCATTCCAACCAATTTTGACTTTTGAACCCTAGCTATTTGGGGTCTATAAATAGAACCCCTATTCCCTAATTTCTACTTGATTCTCAATTTCATATTTCATTGAGTTAAAAAAAAATCCAGCAAAGTTCGAGTTTACAAAAATTCTTAATTCAGCTAGTCGGAGTTGCCCCCTAATAAAAATGTCTCAACAACTTCAATGCATCTTCCAAAGCTTACCACGGTATAATCCACTTTCAAGTTTGCACATGATTTCATAACAAAACCAACGTTATATATAACTGAGCTATATATCTATCAAATATGGAAATATATGTAATTAGGTAAACATGTAATATGTATTTACAATATACCATTATAGTTTAAAAGAATTACAATATGTACCTATGGTGTTGTTGTTATTTTCTCTCTCTTCTCTCTCTTTGAAGTCTTGCTCGCCTCTATTTCTCTCTCAACACTCTCACACACCTCTCTCCTCTCTCTCTCTGCACGCTTGCTTGCCTCTTTCCTCTCCCTTCTTCCTCTCTCTCGCCTTTCTCTACTGCCCCCCTCAATACAAATACAAATGATAGCAATTTATTATACAATTAACAATATTAACAACCAATTATAAAAATTCAAATGATAAGTGTCAACTATACAGTTCCTCTTCAGTGATACAAAATAAAAATACACATGTATTCACTAATACAACACTCATACATCATTCATACAAATGATAATAATTAATTATACAAATACAAAAATTGAATTTGATACAACATTCATACAATTGTATACATATACAAATTGTATTATTCGTTAATACGAGGGATAACACACAAGTACCCACAAGACTATGACCAAAAATCTAGAGACACACCTTAACTAAACTAAGGTCC
>JAJOOR010012774.1:0-26115 GCA_036250505.1 Solanum acaule
TAAGTATATCTATAGGTCTATGGAGAGGAAGACACTTGATTCTTGAAGAAACCAACTTACCTTAAGCTTTGGTGGATTGAAGATGAGAAAAACTTGAAAAAATTACTTGAAACTAGACCTTACACGTTCTTGAGTATATGAGAAAGTATATCCCAAACTTCTAATATAAAAACAACAAGTTTGGCCGACTTTCTCTAAAGTGCCACATGTCCCTCAGTGATTGGGCAGTGGGTGCATCTGTCGTAGAATGAACATAACTTTTTACTGCAATATCGTTTTAACGAGCAGTTTGTTTTGCTGGAAACTAGATTCAAATACCTTCAATTGGATAGGATGTAGGCCCTCTAACTCGTTATATATTAGGAAATATTCTCGTTCTAAGTCAGATGAGACATGAGATCATTTGTAGTATTCCTCCACAATGAACCTTTAAACTTTAATCTTTTCTTTAATGATCTCTTTGGCCTAAAACTTTTGTTTAACCCTTCAAATGACTAAATATAAGGGTTACCTGGTATTCTTAACCATTTTCAACGATATACCTCCCCCGATATCACATCTATGCATTGGTGTTTACGAGTCGCAAATGTATTTTAAGTTACGGGATATTATAGGAAATTTGGGGATTTTGGTGAAAAGAAGGAGAATGGGTAGGTTTAGGGGTAAAATCAGTTATAGGGAGTTATTTAAAGGCAAAATGATGTAGTGTAGGAATTAGGTGCATAGGAAAAGAATCAAATACCCTTAAAAATAATTTCTGGCACACCCTACGGTTATGACTTAAAGTCCATAGAACTCTCTACAGACTGTACTGGTCAACCATAGACCAAATACTGGAGCCTAAAATTTTAATTAACTTTGATGAGACCTTTCTATGGCCCATAAGACTTCCTACGGTCCATAGACCAAAACTGTAGAACTCAACTTAAACCCTAAAAATTTACTAAGTGTGGAACCTTCCTACATAACCTTTCTAAGGTCTCTAGTCCATTCGACGGACCATCCTGGTCAATCGTCGAATAGGTTACTCAGCTTTGATTTACAAAATATTTTTCTCACTTCCTACGAGACTAGCCTATGAATCGTAGAACTTGCTACGAACCCTAGACTAGCCTCATGGAATTAAACAATTGCCCTTTTTGGTCTTCTTTCCTTTTCCGAATTCTAAGGTGTTACAGTATCTCCCCCTTGGGAACATTTGTCCTCGAATATGGCTCATGATAGCATCAATAGAGTAGGAGAAAACCTAACAACCTATCATGAATGCAAATTTCATCTAAATGCACATAAACATGGAGAATCACACCAAGCGAAATCATAACATAGAAATGAAGTTTTCATGAACATGCATGCATACGGAAACATGAGAACGACTATGATGCATGAATCTAAAAGAATGAACCATAAGGAACTAATAACTCAAGCTAGAGTAGGAGCGGAGGGAAATAGATGAGGAAACTAGGATATTATATCAGCTTCGGCCTCCCTAGTAGTATCCTCAACTAATTAATACCTCCAAAGAACCATTAAGGAGGCAACCTTTTTGTTTCTCAACTTCTGAACTTGCTGATCTAAAATTTAAGTGAAACCTCTTCATAGAAAATATTTTATTTAACTCCCAAACCTTCTAAAAGAACATTGGATGTTGGATCTCCAACACATTTTTTCAACAAAGTGACGTGGAATATCGAATGTACCGATGCTAAATCATTAGGCAACTTAGTTTCGTAAGCAACCTTGTCAATACGCCTCAAGATTTGATATAGGCCCACATAATGAGTACTAAGCTTTCCTTTCTTTCCAAACCTCATGACACCCTTCATAGGTGAAACTTTAAAGTAGACCCAATCATCAACATCAAATTCTAATTATCTTATCCTAACATTAGAATAAGACTTTTGTCAACTTTGAGTCATTTCCAACCTCTCACGAATAAGTCGAACCTTTTCCATTGACTCATGCACCATCTCGGCCCTATCAAAGCGACCTTGCCAACTTTAGACCAACCAATATGAGACCTACACCTCCTACCATAAAGAGCCTCAAACGCTGTCATCCCAATTCTAGATTGATAGTTATTATTATAAGCAAACTCAATTAAAAGAAAATGACCATCCCAACTACCTTTGAAATCAAACTCACAAGCTCTCAACATACCTTCTGAAGTCTAAATGGTACGTTCAGCTTGTCCATCAGTCTGAGGATGAAAAGTGGTGCTAAGTTTTACTTCAGTACCAAGATCTTTCTTAAATGACTTCTAAAACTGAAATGTAAACAGAGTACCTCAATCTGAGATAATGGAAAAAGGCACCCCATGCAACCTTACAAGTTCCTAAATATAAAGCCTGACATAATATTTCGATGAGAATGAAGTCTTAACGGGAAGAAAGCAAGTTGATTTCGTCATTTGGTCCATTATAACCCAAATCGAGTCAAATTGTCAACAAGTGTGGAGTTAACCCATAATGAAGCCCATATTCAAATATTCCCACTTCCACATAGGAATACTAATGTTTTGAGCAAAACCACCCATTTTCTGATGCTCAACCTTCACTAGTTGAAAATTTAGACATTTAGCCAACAATTCAGCAATATCCTTCTTCAACCATTCCACTAATAGACTTCCCGCAAATCATGATACATCTTGATCGCTATCGGATAAATAAAATACCGAGAAATATGAGCTTATGTCAAAATATAATGTTTCAACTCATCGACATTCGAAATACATAACCGACCTTGGTATTGAAGGAAACCACTCCCCCTTAGGAGAAAGTCTCAATGGATTTTTTGAAAATTGATTTCTTCAAGTCGACCAATACCGGATCAAGATCTTCTTAGCCTTCACATCCGATTTGAAAGATGATTTTGATTCATTAAGAACAACAACACCTTTATTAGAATCAACCAATTGAATACCCAATTGGGCCTATCTGTGAACATCGCAAACTAACTCCTTCTTATCATCCTCAATTTGAGCAACACTGCCCATCGATAATTGACTAAGGTCATCCGCCACCACATTCAACTTTCTGGGATGATAAAGGACACGCATGTCATAATCCCTCAACAACTCAAGCCACCTCATTTGGTGAAGATTTAAATCCTTTTGAGTAAACACATATTTCAAGCTCTTGTGGTCGGTGAACACATCTACATGAACACCATATAAGTTGTGCCTCCAAATATTTAGAGAAAACACCACCAGCTCTAACTCCAAATCACAAGTCAGATAATTCTTTTCATGCACCTTCAATTGTCTTGAAGCATAAGCAATGACTTTCTCATGTTGCAACAAAACACAACCAACACCAATTCGTGAGGCATCATAAAACACCACCAAACCATCTGATCATTCTAGTAGTGTCAAAATAAGGGCCAAAGTGAGTTTTTCCTTCAACTCTTGGAAACTCTTCTCACAAGCTTCCGAACATAAGAGTTTTACCTTCTTTTCATTCAATGTTGTCAAAGGCGAAGCAATAGAGGAAAATTCATTCACGAACCTTCTATAGTACTTATCCAAACCCAAGAAACTCTGCGTATCCAAAGTGAACAAAGATCTAGGCCAATTTTTAACCTCCTCGGTTTTTTTAGGATCGACTTGAAGACCTTCACCGGAGACAATATGGCTAAGGAAAGCAATGAACCTCAACCAAAACTCATACATGCTAATTTAGCCTACAATTCACGGTCCTTGAGAATTTGCAACACAATCCTCAAATGACCAACATGATCATCCCCACTCCATGAATAAATCAATATATCATCAATAAATACAAATACAAACATGTGAAGATATTTCTTAAAGACCCTATACATCAAATTCATAAATGTCGTCAGGGAATTAGTCAAACCAATGACATCACCAAAAACTTATAATGACCATACCAAGTTCGAAAATCCATCTTCAGAATGTCATTTTCTTTCATCCTCAATTAGTGATACCCTGACCTGAGGTCAATCTTAGAGAAGTAACTCTCTCCTTGGAGTTGATCAAAGTTACTGTCGATAATCAATATACATTCGGAGAGAACCATACTTCTTTTGAACAAAAAAACACCGGAGCACCCAATGGATAAATACTCTATCTAATAAAACTCTTATCTAACAAATCCCGCAATTGGTCCCTTAAGTACTTAATTTCTATCGGGGCCATACGATAAAGAGGAATAGAGATAGCTTGTGTATCTAGGAGAAGGTAAAAACCGAAGTCTCTTTCCCTTTCGAGAGGAACACGAGGAAGGTCATCGGGAAACACTTTTGTAAGCTCATTTACAATCGAGACTGACTCAAGAGTAGGGGTTTTGGAATCTATATCCTTAACCCAAATAATACAATAAATGCAACCCTTAAAGGTCATCTTCCTAGCAATTAGGCTAGATACAAACTGAACCTTAGGAATATAATCTCCCCCTTCCAATGACATGATAGGTTCACTCGGAACCTTGAAAGTGACCAATTAGGTCCTATAATTTTCAGAAGCATAACATGAATGAAGTCAATATATCGCAAGAATAATATCAAAATCTAACATACCAAGCTCTATAAGAACAATATGAGTGGCTTTATGAGAAATGGAAAAGGACAATTTCTATAGACTATCTTAGCCACAATAGCATCAGTCACAGGAGTAATGACATAAAAGAGGTTAGAAAGGATTTCGGAACCAATATCAAATCTCCTGGTCACATAAGGAGTACCCAATGACAAGTTAGCATCTAGATCAAGTAAAGTATAAACATCAAGATGAAATACTTTCAACAAACCGTCACCACACCAGGGAACCCTCACGATCCCGTTGAGTTTAAAGAGCATAAAATCTATTTTGATTCGGAGAAACCACTAGCATGAGATTTCCTACCATCTTTACCCTTTCAAGCTTGCAACAGACAATCATTCACCTTGTGAACACTCTTCCTACAACCAAAGAAACCATATGTACCATGTAATCACTTGTTATTATTTTTCTTACCACACCATGTGCAAGAGGGGATAAAAGATCCATTACCACCATTTCCTCCTTGAGGCTTGAGGTTAGACACCCTATCTTTTTTGAACTTAAGAGCCGAATCATTAGAATTATCTTGAACTGAAATTTTTTGTTGGAATTGAGGACGCTCTTGTCTACCAGACCTAGAATGAGACAAGTCATCATCACTAGTCTTGCCCTCTTGGACTCCTTTGCCCTTTCCTTGAGCTTTTACTCTTCAATTTGTTGGGTATGTATCACAAATGGGAAATTTACATCTACTTGATCAATATGGAGGTGCAACACTCTTTGAAAACCAAGTCAGACACACCTAACACAAACTTACTCATCCTTGCCCTAGAGTTGGCAACCATAGTTCGAGCATACTTAGCTAATTGAGTAAACTTCAAATCATACTCCTTCACACTCATATTTCCTTGTCGAAGGTTAATGAACTCAAGCACTTTCACTTCTCTCATTTAAAGAAGAAACAAATGGTCAAGAAAAGCTCCCATCAATTTTTTTCCAATCAAGAGGACCTGCATCAACCGCCCTCTCACTCTTCCATTGTTCAAACCACACTTGAGAAATACCTTTGAGTTAATAAGTGGTCAATTCCATCTTCTCAATCGTAGGCAATCTCATAATCCCTACTATCTTGTAAAGCTCATCAATGAACTCTTGAGGATCTTCATTAACCTTAGACCCATGAAATTTCAGAGGATTCATCCTAGTAAAGTCCCTTATCCTTGTCGTTGTCATACCTACATTTTGGTTCATGAGAGCATTATACTCTCTATTGGCTTGGGCCATCAGGGCTTGAGCCAACACTTGGAAAGCGGCTCAAAATTCGACATGAGTCACTTGCTTGGCCAAAGGATCAATCGGAACTTAAGGAACCTCGAACTCCACATTGTCATTACCCACATTCCTTCTCACATAAGCTCTTCGAGAGGCCATACCCTATAAAGGATCGAACATGATATAGAAGAAGGAACTTATAGAGATAAACTCTATGGCAGAACTTTAGAGTAATGAAAGAAGTGAAATTTCCTAAATTCTTTGTAGCCTCTTATTCATAAATGTGGTGTGCTTGACACTCATGAACAAGACTCTCCTCAACGCAGCTTAATAGACGTTCCTAGGACCTTTATCTAAAACCTTGTGCTCTGAATACCATGTTCGTCACGACCCAAAGTATACCCTAGACCTAACATGACGTATAAGACCCCAAGAGGCCAAACACAAGACACTTGACATTAATTCAACACAAAATAATAGACAAAAGTAAAGAGTCCATATTAAGAAAATAGTTTGACATTTCAAAGCAGAAGTCTAACATAGTCTTGACAAGCGATAAATTACATCAAAAGGAGTTTTGGAGACATAACCCATACACCACATATGATATTCGAAACATAAATACATAAGAAAAGAAACAATGATGATATGGTCCTCGAAGTATGAGGACTCACCACGTCTTCCAATCTTTAGGTGCTCATTAGCCACTACATTAGTGAAACAATGTAGGCACAAGTATGCATTAGTACATGGAATGTACTAAGTATGAGAGAAATGCAATAAGACATGGGACATGATAATAAGGGGACATAATTAAAAATATGGTAAGCATGACCAAGCTAAACCTAGTAAAATCTTTTAAGGAGAATATCAAATCATGAACATTGTCAATGTATCTTAAAACACAAGGAAAGCTTCATAAAACCTTTGAAATTAAATTAGTTCATTTTATGGGATATTAGATTTAATCGACAATAGACCATGCGAGCTATACATGGAATCCAATATAACTCCCACATCAAGAAGGGAGAGTCTAGTTGCCAAGGTAGAACTATGTATCATATCATGTGTTATATGTGGATCCACTAGCTAGGAAATTTAAGGCAACCCTACAGGGGCACGTAATTTGGAGCTAGAGGTTGCTACTAGACACTACCCTATTTGAGCCTCCACCTCAAGGTTCTCTTGGTGCTAAATTAAATCCCAACAGAATAGATATATTCATAAAGTTATAATCATACATGGAAAAGTATATTTCAAATACTGGTGTAGGCTTAACCATCATAGATTTGCTCCTTAAATCTTGAATCAAGTATAAGTGAGAAAAAACTTTCACCAAGTTTTGATCCCTTAATATGTGAGAAAACCTTTCACAATTTTATTGATGCTCATCCCAAAGAAACCTAGATTGTAAAATGACCGCCTTTCATAAATCATGCATTAGTTCTTGAAAACACCATTCCTTGATTCATAACCTTTCTTCAAATTGATGCAAATTAGGGTTCATAGTCAAAGATCATGTATCATGCATGAGTTCATGTGATTTCAATTGGAAAAGATGTAATTAAGTTAAAACAATCATAAAAAGATCAAATTCAAACAATTGAATCAATATGAATAGAACTCGTGAAGAATTGAATAGAAACTAACCGATTAAGAGAAATTGAATTGGAGATGTCTTTGGGAGTCATGGGGTGACGGAAACTCGTTAATGAACTCCTTACATACCTTAATCTCAAAAGCCACACGCAATTGATGAAGAAACCTTGAAGACTTAAATAACCCAGGAAATTCTTTAAGAGCCTTGCAGAGAAATCCTTTGAGCGGAAATTTGGGGATTTTGGGGGAATGCTGGAGAATGGGTAGATTTAGCAGTAAAAATTAGTTATAGGGGATTATCTACAGGCAAAATGACGTAGTATAGAAATTAGGGGTCTAGGAAAAGACCCAAATACCCTTAAAAATATGGCACCTTGAGGCTACCCCCTGGACGTTAACACGGGACCTAGAATCACGAGTGACCCCAAGTTAACCCTGCTAGCATATCATAAACATACTTAAAGATAAATTGAAACAAGAAATATTGTGCGGAACCTTAAAATATGAGATCAACTGACATGATAAGGAATACCCAATACTATCTGAATATATAACTGAGAAGAGTTTAAGATACTGAAATAAAACTCAAACACTAAAGTTGAATCTGTCCATGTCTGAAATAAAACCTCTAACTGACTAGAGATGATGGGACATGCCCCTAGCTAACTCTAGTGAAACTAAACTAAAATGGAAGACTGAAATATAAAGAATCGTGTTTATCATCCTCGAAGGATAAGGACTCACCAATAATACTGGTGAACTGAAGATCAGGAACTGATCTATGCGTGATAAGAATGCTGAGGACCTGAACCTACATCACGAGAAGATGTAGCACAGAATATGCATCAGTACTTGAAAGGTACTGAGCATGTAGGATAGAATAAAGTTGAATAAAACATATAACTGAACAAAGCGATAAAGCAACGATATAATTTGAACATGCTAAAAATGTTGAATATCAACTAACTGAATGTAGTGACCAAGTGTATAACATACTAAAATTGAATACTTAACTATAACTGATAACCTGGTCAATATACTAGAATCTGTCTGTGAGGCCTACTAATAACCGACATAAAACCACATGAGCTAATTGTGGAGTCTGATGTATACGCCACATTGAGAGGACCTAATATACCCTGCCAAGAGTATAAGGACATGACTAGCGTGATCACTAGGCATAATGCCCACAAAAGGGACTTACCCACGGGGGCACGTAGTTTTGGGAATATGAGGGTGACTGACCCTAGTCCAACTCGGTATTAAGCCTACTCCCAATAGAATGTATAAAATACAACATAACTGAAATATACTGGATAGCTCGATATTCTGAAATGCTTACTGAAAATGCAACAATAATGTTCTGATAATGAAACGTTTCTCAACTAAAGCATGTAAATCTATGTAAACTGACCTAGCAAGTGTAATTCATGAACTAAATGAATCTACACTACTAGGGTTCTAAATTTCATGCAAGGATTTAGCAACATAGTTACAAAAATGTAATATTCTGATTAGGATTTATCTAACAGCAATATCACAACAATAATCTGAAGTTCTAGAAACCCTAGGTCTAAACATATTTAGGGAATCAAGAATCTGACTGAATTCTAGGGACCTAGGGGATGAAAGGAATCCACCAGTGAAATCCCACATACCTGGTGATGAAATTCACGGAGATATCTTTTGATTTCGAGGCTGGAACTTAAGAAAACCTTGTTGCATATTCTTGAAGGGCTGCTCGACTTTTCTCTCTATTTTTCTCTAAGTTTCGCTTGATTTAGGTGAATGATCGATTAGGGTAAGTTCCAATTAAGTCACTAGGTTTAAACTGACCAAAACTACGTAGTTTAGGGGTTAAACGACGTAGTTTAAGGGTCAACGCATAGAGAAAAGACCAAACAACCCCTGACTTAAGAGTCGGATGCAGTTGACCACGGCCCCACTGACGGACCGTCAAAGGGACCACTGACCATCAAGCTGGTCCTGGTCCTTGGTCTAGTAGCTACTGGTTTCTGAGGTGAGCCTCCATGGGCACCACCACAGTCCGTCGTCAGGACCACGGCTCGTGAAGGGTCCCGTGGTTTGACGTCTGGGCCTTGGTGAACTCTGTTTGGCTCCCATGAGCACCAGTACGGCCCGTGAGGTGGTCCACAGGCCGTGAAGGGCTCCGTGGTCTACCTCTGCTGGAAAGGTGTTAAGTTTATGGGCAGGTCGACAGACTGTGGTCCCTCTCACGGTCCATGAACCCTACCGTGGTTCACTGGTTCTGGTGTTTTTCTGTTGTAAAGTCTAAGTCTGGTTTCTGAGGTATTACAATATCTCCCCCCTTGGGAACATTCATCCTCGAATGAAGTCTAAACTAGCTGGGTAGGGGGGGAAAGAGTTGCAAACCCTACCACTAATTACAAGAAACTGATTTCTAACTAAACTAAGTTCCAAGAACATGCAAATACGCTGAAAATGCAAGTATAAACTGAAGGTACATGATACTAAGACGGAATATACACAAGAGTAACTAAAAAACTGGAGAAGAACTATTACCTCACACTGGAATGGATTTGGAAGGAAAGATATAATTTGAACATGCTAAAAATGTTGAATATCAACTAACTGAATGTAGTGACCAAGTGTATAACATACTAAAATTGAATACTTAACTATAACTGATAACCTGGTCAATATACTAGAATCTGTCTGTGAGGCCTACTAATAACCGACATAAAACCACATGAGCTAATTGTGGAGTCTGATGTATACGCCACATTGAGAGGGCTCCGTGGTCTACCTCTGCTGGAAAGGTGTTAAGTTTATGGGCAGGTCGACAGACTGTGGTCCCTCTCACGGTCCATGAACCCTACCGTGGTTCACTGGTTCTGGTGTTTTTCTGTTGTAAAGTCTAAGTCTGGTTTCTGAGGTATTACAATATCTCCCCCCTTGGGAACATTCATCCTCGAATGAAGTCTAAACTAGCTGGGTAGGGAGGGAAAGAGTTGCAAACCCTACCACTAATTACAAGAAACTGATTTCTAACTAAACTAAGTTCCAAGAACATGCAAATACGCTGAAAATGCAAGTATAAACTGAAGGTACATGATACTAAGACGGAATATACACAAGAGTAACTAAAAAACTGGAGAAGAACTATTACCTCACACTGGAATGGATTTGGAAGGAAAGAGATGAGGATACTTGGACTTCATGGCTGCTTCTGCTTCCCAAGTAGCTCACTCTACTAACTGAATCCTCCACCAAACTTGACTGAAGCGACTTCTTTGTTTCTCAACCTTTGAATCTGACGATCAAGGATTTCAACTGACACCTCCTTATAAGTGAGACTATCCTTCACAGCCACACTTTCTAAAGGTACTATAGATGTTGGATCACCCACACACTTCTTCAACAACAAAATGTGAAAGACCGGAGGCACTACTACTAGTTCCGCTGGTAACTCTAACTCATAAGCCACTTTACCAATTTTATTCAAGATTATGTAAGGACCTACATATCTAGGATTGAGCTTCCCTTTCTTGCCAAATCTCATCACCCTATTCATAGGTGACACTTTCAGGAAAACCCAGTTAGCAATTTTGAACTCCAAGTCCTTTATCCGTACATCTACATAGGACTTTTGACGACTCTGAGCTATCTTAAGTCTATCCCTGATGAGCTGAACTTTTTCTATGGCATCATGAACCAAATCTGGCCCTATCAAGGCTGCTTCACCTACTTCAAACCAAGCGACTGGAGATCTACATCCATGCACATATAATGCCTCATAAGGGGCCATATGAATGATGGAATGGTAGCTATTATTGTAGGCGAACTCTATAAGAGGAAGGTGATCATCCCAACTACCCTTGAATTCGATCACATAAGCTCTCAACATGTCCTCTTAGGTCTGAATGGTACACTATGCTTGACCATTCGTCTGTGGATAAAATGTTGTGCTAAGATTAACCTGACTACCAAGACCTTTCTGAAATGACTTCCAGAAATGAGAGGTACACTGAGGACCTCTATCTGAGATGATGGACAAAGGAACCCCATGCAACTTGACTATCTTATTAATGTAAAGCTTGGCGTAGTCCTCCACCGATTTTGTAGTCTTGACAGCCAAGAAATGAGTAGACTTAGTAACTCTGTCTACTATCACCCAAATGGAGTCATGTTGTCTGCGGGTACGAGGTAAACCTATAATGAAGTCCATGTTGATCACTTCCCACTTCCATATAGGAATATTGATCTCTTGAGTCATGCCTCCTAGTTTCTGATGTTCTACCTTCACCTGCTGACAATTGGGGCACTTAGCCACGAAATCTGCTATATCCCTTTCCATGCCATTTTACCAAAATACTTCCCGCAGATCACGGTACATCTTAGTGGCACCTGGATGAATAAAATACCTAGAGTTATGGTCTTCTACAAGAATTTGTTGTCTCAACCCACCCACCTTAGGAACACATAAGCGACCCTGATAGCGAAGCACACCATCTCCCACTTGGGAGAAAACCTCAACCTTCTTCTGATGAACTGCACCCTTCAATTAAAGCAATATCGGATTGTTGTCTTGTTTTTCCTTCACCTCCGCTACCAATGAAGATTCTGACCCATTCTGAACTGTTACACCATCATTTGATATGCTCATGAGGTAAACTCCTAAGCGAGCAAGACGGTGAACCTCCTTCGCTAATTTCTTCCTTTCTTCATCAACATATGTTACACTACCTATAGATAGCCTACTAAAAGCATCTGCTACTACATTGGCCTTACCAGGATGGTAAAGTACATTCATATCATAGTCCTTGAGGAACTTAAGCCATATCCTCTGGCGCAGATTTAAATCTTTCTGGGTGAACACATACAGAAGGCTTTTATGGTTTGTAAACACATCTATGTGAACACCATACAAGTAATGTATCCAGAATTTAAGGGCAAATACCATTGCTGGAAGTTCTAGGTCATAAGTTGGATAGTTTTTCTCATGTACCTTAAGTTGTCTAGAAGCATACGATACAACCTTACCTCACTGGATCAACACACAACCTAGGCCGACTCTGGATACATCACAATAGATAACATAACCGTCTGAACCTTCTTATAGAGTCAAAACATGAGTTGTAGTCAACCTAGTTTTCAGTTCTGTGAAGCTTTTCTCACACTCATCTGACCCTGAAACTTAACCTTTTTCTAAGTTAACTTAGTCAATGGAGAAGTTATGGATGAAAATCCTTCCACAAACCTTCTGTAATAACCCACCAAACCCAAGAAACTTCTAATATATGTAAAAGAGGTAGGTTTGGGCCATTGTTTCACTCCTTCTATTTTCTGAGAATCTACTCGATCCCTTCTCTAAACACAATATGCCCAAGGAAAGCAATTGATTGCAACCAAAACTCACACTTGCTAAACTTAACGAATAACCAGCAATCTTTGAGAGTTTGCAGGACAACCCTCAAATGAGTCGCATGTTCTTCCTCATTCCTAGAGTAAATGAGGATATCATCAATAAAGATGACAACGAACAAGGCTAAATACTGTTTGAACACCCTATTCATGAAATTCATGAAAAATGTAGGAGCATTGGTTAGTCCAAATGACATAACTACAAATTCATAATGACCATACCGAGTTTTGAGGGTTGCTTTGGGAATGTCACTATCTTTGACTCTAAGCTGATGATAACCAGAGTTGAGGTCTATCTTCAAGAAATGACTAGCACCCTGAAGTTGGTCGAACAAGTCATCAATCTTGGGGATAGAGTACTTATTCTTGATTGTGACTTTGTTGAACTGCAGATAGTCAATGCACATCTTGAGAGAACCATCTTTCTTTTTCACGAACAACACTGGTGCACCCTAAAGGGAAATACTGGGTTTAATGAAGCCCTTATCTAGAAGGTCTTTTAACTGCACTTTCAATTCCTTAAGCTCAGCTTTTCTAAAGGAGTCATCATTTTCTATCAGGAATGCTATGTCATTTTCGATCCTGGCGTATTTTGGATGCTTGAAGGCCCCTCCTTCTTCTTCCATGAAGATTCAGACAAAACCAAGCTTGGATGGAACTGAACAAGATTGAGAGAACAAAGTCAAAGATCAAAGGCTTTATTATTGAGAAAGTAAAAGAAGGTTATTCAGTAGCCATCGCAGGTTTTATTACTTTTTTTCCATTCCACTGCAGAAGGAAAACTAGAGCCATTATGTAAGGAGGAATAGAAATAGGCTGGGTATCTATAAGGAGATCAATTCTGAAGTCGATTTCCCTTTCGGGATGAACTCTAGGTGGATCTTCTGGAAACACTTCTGGAAAGTCATTAACTACTGGAACTGACTCAAGAGTTGAGGTTTTGGAGCTTGAATCCTTAACCTGAACTAGATGATAAAGACAACCCTTAGAAATCATCTTTCTGCCTTAAGGTAAGAAATGAATCGACCCATAGGCACTGAACTACTACCCTTCCATTCTAAGATTGGTTCATTTGGAAACTGAAAAAGAACGATCCTAGTTCTACAATCGATTGAGGCATAAAAGGAATGTAACCAATCCATGCCTAGAATGATATCAAAGTCTACTCCCAAGAGAATGTATAAAATACAACATAATTGAAATTAACTGGATAGCTCGATATTCTGAAACTCTTAACTAAAAATGCAACATTAATGTACTAATAATGAAACATTCTTAACTAGAGTACGTAAATCTGTGTAAACTAACCTAGCAAGTGTAATTCAAGAATTAAACGAATCTACACAACTACGGTTCTGAATTTCATGCAAGGATTTAGCAACATAGTTACAAAAACGTAATATTCTTATTAGGATTTATCTAACAGCTACATCACAGCAATCATCTGAAGTTTTAGAAACCGTAGGTCTAAACATAATTTAGGGAATCAAGAATCTGACTGAATTCTAGGGACCTAGGGGATGAAAGGAATCCACCAGTGAAATCCCACATACCTGGTGATGAAATTCACGGAGATATATTTTGATTTCGAGGCTGGAACTTAAGAAAACCTTGTTGAGTGTTCTTGAAGGACTGCTCGACTTTTCTCTTTGTTTTGCTCTATGTTTCGCTTGATTTAGGTGAATGATCAATTAGGGTTTCCAATTAAGTTACTAGGTTAAAACTGAACAAAACTAAGAAGTTTAGGGGTTAAATGACGTAGTTTAGGGGTCCAACGCATTGGGAAAAGACCAAACAACCCTTGAATTAAAAGTCTGACGCAACTGACCACGGCCCCTCTAACAGATCGTCAAAGGGACCATGAACCGTCAAGCTGGTCGTGGTCCTTGGTCCAGTAGCTACTGGTTTCTGAGGCGAGCTTCCACGGGCACCACCATAGCCCGTAAAGAGTCCCGTGGTTTGACGTCTGGGCCTGGTGAACTCTGCCTGGCTCCCCCGAGCACCAGTATGGCCCGTGAGGTGGTCTACGACCTGTGAAGGGCTCTATGGTCCACCTCTGCTGGAAGGGTGTTTAGTTCACGGGCAGGTCGACGGACCATAGTCCCTCTCACGGTTAGTGAACCCTGTCATGGTTCAATGGTTCTGGTGTTTTTCTACTGTCAATTCTAAGTCTGGTTTCCGAGGTGTTACAAAATAATTGTCGGCTGACTCTATGTTTCGTAGAACTGGTAAACTATAGACCAGGTACTGGAGCCTAAAATGTCATCCAACTTTGACGAGACCTTTCTACGGTCCATAGACCCAAACCGTAGAACTCAACTTAAGCCCCAAGATTTTACGAAGTTTGGAACCTTCCTTTAGGACCTTCATGCGGTTCATAGACCATCTGACGGACTGTCTTGGTCAATCGTAGAATAGGTTACTAGGCTTTGATTTACAAAATAATTCCCCACTTCCTACGAGACTGGTCTACAATCCGTAGAACTTACTACAAACTGTAGACTAGTTTTGTTGAATTGTACCTGTATCCCTTTTTGGCATTTTTTTCCTTTTCTAAATTTTGAGGTGTTACAGCACTACAATATCATTTTTAACCCTTCAGGGCTACCATTTTCAATCCATGTTTTTTTAACACGCATGCTATTTTCAACCAATTTTTTACCTAAAAAAGGGCAAGCAACAGTCTCTCTTTGAATGTCCAAAAAGGCTTTACCGATTAAAAAAAGATCAAATATGGTCAATGAAAAATGAAATTATATTTTATATCCTATGTCATGCGTTGTTGTGATGCAAGAAAAGTATTTACAACAATACTTTGCAAATCCTACAATTGTCCAAATAAAATCACTTCAAAAGAAATCTACACAAGACAATGACATGGAATGTGTTTTCAAAGCACAAAATCCAAAGAAAAGAGACGAATTAAATTTTGCATGTTCAAAAATAATAAAAAGAATTCAGCATCAACTCCAAAGCAAAATTTGAAGAGGAACATTTTTTTAAATTGCAGTAACTAAAGCAAAGGAGGAGTGTTGAAATTTGTTTTTAGTTACTATAGTGATTCTTAGCAAAATAAGTTGAACTTTAAATTTTAGATAGGTTGTTTGAATAGTTGAGATATTTTAGGTAGTTTTAAATTTCAAATTATGCAGATTATTGTTTCATGTTGGCTATTAAAAGCCCTTCAATGCTTAATGAAATTATTGAAAGTTATTAAAAGATATTTCAATCCAAAGTTCAATCAATTCTTTTTGCTCCCCCAATTTTAAACAACACCAACATGACAGCTCCACTTGAGCCCAAAATGATCCACATAGAAATATTGTTATGTATGTCAGCTAATATTCCTCTATAATTTGCAAAATCTCGTATAGATAAATTTGGTGTATTTGTCCTTTCGTACCTTTATTTCATGTCCTGGACACAAGTTCTTTATATTATCGTTCCCTTAATTTGTACCATGAGTTTCCTCATTTTCCTCTAAAAGTTACCATCTGACTATGCTAGCGATCAGACCAAATCAAGCTAACTAGTCAACCACCGATCCGAACACTTGATCGGTGAACCTTTCATGAGAACATCTTCTTTGATCCCTAAGGCAACATCATATCCAAACTTTATTCTAATGCCATGTTTCCACCCAACATGCAACCACCTATATAAGTTATTTTTACCCAATACAACCCTTATGGAGTGAAGAGCCAACACCAAATCTTCTCATCGATGGGAACTTGGAGGAAAAATCAATGGTAGACCATTGAGATATAGGTAGCTAGAAATTTTTGGGCGGAATCTTGACAAGTGATGATGAAATGGAGTAAATGCACTGCCCAAGTTCGAAACATGGTAAAAAATCCCAATGATTCGAAACATATTTGTCTATAGAGTTACTTGTTCCAATTCTTAGTCATCTTTTATCTCACTAAATCACATTAAATGATTTACACTTGAAAAAGAATCCAGACTTTGTCAAACATGTAAAGAGGGCTTCAGATGAGTAATTGCCATTTGACACCCCATAGAAACCCATACAACATTTACTACACAAAAAAATCTTTCCAGTCAAACTTCACTAGCCATGAGTAGTGTAATATAATCTTAGAACCCATAATGAGTTATTGTCATTTGCCACCCTATATAATTAGGATGTGTATAAAAAAATATCTTGAGTTGTTTGTTTAGAAGCCCAAACTGATTAATCTTAATACCTCAGGCTTTAAACTGTGTATATGGAGAAGTACCAGTACTTTTACTTAGAGGCTGGACATGTTTCTTGGACATGACGAATTCCTGGCTTTTGCTTATTCCTGGAACTAACATTCCCCTCTGCATTACCTTCTCTAATAAGTTTTTATCTTTCTCAGAGGAGTGCACCTTGGATATTTTTTGTGGGAAAGCCTTATTGGATCTTCTCAGGCTGATCATGCGATGAAGCCATGTCACTAGTTCAACGATAAGTTTGTCCATCTTCTCTTTGTCTGCATGATGCAGAGTTTGCAACCGAATGATCTTCTTTTGTCCACGACTCTTCTTGCCTAAATCATTTCTGATACAAACAAACATGGAGAATAGTAAATCTCAAGTATATGATTTGATCAGGAGTGGGGTGTTGTAACACAAAAATATTCAGTAACTGACCCAGTATTAGCCCACCCAAAACCTTGAATTGCTCTGTTAGATGCAAAACAATTAGTATGAATAAGTACATTGGACCGACTTTTAGGTTTTTATAAGAAAAAACAAAATGTGTTGATTTCAACATCACCACCAACAGGTACCTACCTTTTAGTATTTGTAGCTATTGGAACAAGCCACTGAAGTGTTATTCCCAAATCTACTTTGATCTGAGAAAGCGCGAGCTGCAACAACAACAATGACAAACAACTATTTTACATACATATAACACCACTTTATGAAAAAAAAAAACTATGTGGAGGACTAACCTCTTCCTTAGTGACTGTCTGCAATCGAGAACGAAGGGATGTCTTCACATTGGGGGGTAATCCATTATATAGTGCATCTCTCATGTTATCAGAAGGAGAAGTGGGGTATAAAGCCTGACATGATATCGAATCCCATAATAACTATTTGAACTAGTTATGTTAAAGGAGATTAATTGAGCAGAAAATACTTACAATGGCATCTATTCGAGTAATTAAGTTAGCATAGTGTAAAGCAAGACCAGCTTCTCCCGGTGTTTCTGATTTTCTTGTAGGTGAGGATGTCAACCCTACTAAAACCCTACTAAAAACATACACTTAATATTTCATAAAAGCATTTGTACTACAGGAAAGTAACCTGAAACATTGACTATTTAAGAAAAGGTAAAGCTTCATAAATATAACATCACTGGGTATGTTAATCGGTTTTCAAGTTTGTAGATAATCATTTGCATATCTTTTCCTGTTCCTCTTCTTTTTCTTTTTTCTTTTTTTCTCTTTTTCTCTTTTTTTCCAATTCATCTTACTTCAACCTCTATTCTATAGAAATTGATGTATTTGGTTTCATGTAGAACAAATATATAGACCACTATTTAGGAAAATACATAAATGATGTGACGGAATCTTGGTTTGATCATCTATAATTTTTAGCAAGAAAGGATGTTCAAATGATATTTTGTTGACAAGTGAAGAGATGTAACACGACAAAGCTAAAAGATTATTCACCGGACTTTTTTATCCTAAAACATAGCATTATTTGTAAAGAAGATTTAAATGCAAAGTCTTATACAGGAAAAAGGAAGACAATCCTTAGTTTGGGACACTTGAGCAATACCAATGCAAACAGCTAGACTTAAATTCTTGGAGTTGTTTGTGACAGATTATTATGATTAGCTATTGAATTTAAAAGAAACAATTCAAGAGAGGCCAAGGTATTTGTATTAGTTGGTTCCAAATCCTTTCATGCTCGCCAAAAACTAAAACAAGTTCCTTAGGCACTTTTCATGTGCACAGGGACATATTAAGCCAATCAAATTTAGTGTTAAAAATATTGTATGTTTAAATTAACTCGTTTCCTTATCATATTAAACTAATTAAACTGGTTTAGGTTTGTTCTTTACACAATTCAATTAAATAAAATCCAAATGCTTGCAAAACTGTCCTCATAATCATAGTATTTATTTTTGACAAAATATACCAAATCACTTTATATAGATAAGAATCATCTAATTCCTTATACGTAGTCAACTAATCTTATTGTGTCATATTTTTCTTGTGGTATATATGTTCCTCCAGTCAATATATGTTTAGTTCTATATGACTAATCATAGCTTAGGGGTTTAGAGCCTCAATTCTATATTATCAGATGGATTTGACAACAAACAACAAAGATATAAGTACTAGTATGCCTACGACCACACCAACTTGTGAAATGTTTACAAAACTTCTGGATATTCTCGTACAGTCATATCCATATGCTTCTGAAATCTCTTGATGAATAAAAGTAGCAATGTCAACAAGCTTCTCTACAACCTACAAGGATGAAGATAAAAAATAAAAGGATGAAGAATGTTAAGTCCATAAACATTTAAAAGTAGAAGACAAAAATTCATTTCAACTACTATTATTGAAGCAATTTTCCCTTCTACAGTGATCCTTATAATTTTCATTTTATTTCTCAAAGGAAGTCAAAATGATTTTTGGTGAAAGTACCTCCTCTAGACTCTTGAACCAAAGACTCTTCTTTTTCAAGTTCCTCACAGTTTTTCTTTGATGTTTTAGCTCGCTTTCTAACATCATGGCATGCTCTCCTACAAGTGAAGGAAAACATTCAATTTGTCAGTTTAACATGGTATTAATCAATTTAACAAACATAAACAAAATGCCTCTTGTCCTCCAATTGACCTAAGTTCTTGGTTAAATGAGTATTGGAAAAAGATGAGTATACTAATGTCAAATTGTAGGAATACACATTCAACTGAGCTAAACATAATATCACTGAAACATGTTAAGTGACTTCCCATATCTAGAGGCCTATAATTTGGATATATTGTTTACAATCTCATGCTTTTTTGCTAGCATCATACATAACATGCTATTTTTTGAAATTGTATCGGATTGTCTCATTGCAGTAAAAAAAATTAAAAGTTTTAGAACCCAAAGGACAAATCTTCTGAATAGGAGAATGCTACCAGATAACAACATGCCTCCAGAATAATCAATAACTTTGCTTGAAATGTAATCTTAGTTGACTCATTATTTAAGGAGTAACCTTACCTGGAAACTTCTACTTAGATGCAATAGAAGCGTTAAAGTCGTACCAAACTGATGAAATCAAGTTGTACACTGAATAAATATTGCTACTTTCTATTGCAAATTTTCCTTGTAAAAGTTAATATTCAAAAGAAACTACGAATTAGATTTTAAGGCAACATGAGATCCAATTATTTTCTTCCACCAAATTTCATTCAACCCCCTCTCCTCCAGAGGCATAGCTAAGGAGTAAGACAGTACCACATAAAATTGATGTAAAATTGTACCTTCGAGAGACAGTTGTAAAAAAATTAATGCCTTAATTTTTCTTTGATAATCCTTTTCAAATTTATCCAGCACATGAAGCTCGTGATACAGTTCTTGAAAAGAAATGAAGAGTCACATCGTCATCTTTGCATATAGAAGAGACACTAATGATGTGAACCATATCAATCCTTGTAGTGAAAATGTCATTTAATACTAATAAACATCAATGAATTTCCTCTGGGTGATTTACTTTATAGCACTCCAGCATACTCGTCTACAGATTTTATAATTCCATCGATCAACAAAATACCATAACAAGTAAATAAAATCTTGGCAAGTAAATTAATAACAAACATAAGTGCCTTCTAAACCACCCCATTAATCCAAAAGAGAAGGTATGAGCCTATGTATTTGCATGACCCCCACACATTTAACCCTATCAATTCCCATACCAATGACCCACTCTGCTTGTTTATTACTACAAACTATTATAGAAGGATATTGCCCCCTCAAAACTACCAACAACTTCAGTTGATGAATCTCATTCAAGTTAGACTATAGGCTAAAGGGGAAAGTGGAGTGGAGTTAGGTTCAATGTCGTTTACGGAAGGTCCACATGAAAGAGAATTGCTTTTGTCGAAGAAATAACAATGAAATAATCTCAAACTAAAGTTGGCAGATGTTATAACTAGTTCTCATGCTATACACGTACTTCACATCCTCTTATCTAAGGTCATATGCTCGGTAATTCGAAGGTGCACCATGTCATGTCTAATCATTTCTCCCCAATATTTCTCTAGCCTAACTCTACCTCTCCTCGTACCTACTATATCTAACATCTCGCACCTCCTCACTAGGACATCCATGCATATGAAGAAGACTATTGATTGAAAGAAAGAGCTATTGATAATCATCATATCATACTATACTAAAAGTGGGACCATCTTAAGTTGAAAGTTGGATTAAAAAATACCCTTTAGATATTGAATGACCAATTTATACTCTCCTAACAATTAAATTACCCCCATTAAATTATTAAGTAATTATTTGTATTCCATCAATTTGTGAGTTTATTTATCTTAATTAAGCAGCCTTAATTGTTTGTTGTTTTGTATTCCATGATATTATTTTCCGTTCCATTAGTTTACAAGACCATTCATCTACCAAACCAATTCTTACTAATAGGGAACGAATTAAGGGAAGGAGGTTAGGGATGATGCAGGATGTCAATTGTTATTACTCTCAAAAGGCAAAGAATTTGAAAAATTATATCCAATGGTGTTCTTACTTAGCATCACAGTAAATTCATCTTGATAATTCCAAATTACATTGGAAAAGTTATTACTCACTGCTACAAATTAGGAACTTACCTTTCATCAAATTCCAAGTTGAGATGAAAAGGAGGAAGAAAGTTTTTTTTTTTAAAAAAAGTTGAGCAAAGGTGGAAAACAAAAGGAGAACAACTTCATTACACATAGAAGTTGTGCAATAGATATTGCATGCAGAAAGCTTTTTAATTGGATGTCTCGGTCTTCTTCCAGAATAGGAAATCTTGAATGAAAAACTCTAATTTCTATTGTCTACTTGGGTTTTGATTAGATGTGGACAATATAGTTAAACATTTCGGTCAAACAAGTTTTCTACTTCATATCTTTTTCCTAAGTAATCATAATGTAGAATGATCAGCCTGCAACTTTCGTTTACTCTTTCTTTACATTCAAAAGTTTTAGCACTATATTGTTTTATTTATGAATTGATTTTATCGAGAAGATTGTTAATCATTGGCATTTTAGTAGCCTGATGTTTAAGTTGTTACAATTGGTCATTAAGCAATGTCCAAGTTGATCTTATATTAAAGGTTTTCAACGATATAGTCATAATATAACAAATATGTTGTATAATAGATATGGGGTACACGCGGAAAGCACGTGCGCATACACTAGTATTTTAAAGCACAAAAACATGTAGAAAGGTAAAGGCATCTCAAAACAAAACAAAGCATACATAAGTATGTTGTGCCAGAGTTGTCAGCTCATGCATTGTCATTTTAGCCTCTGCTCTTAGATGTTTATGAGTAACAGTGTCCATGTCCAACCTGGAAAATGATTACATGTTCTCATAAACATATTTATTGACATAAAATTGCAATAGTTTTAATAAAACAATTCAACTTACTTAGAAAAATAGCGACCTAGATTGTGCCATTGTGGGTCTTTACACAGATCTCCAAATCTGATGACTTCACGACAGAAAATAGCAAAATCCTCCCTTTTGTCTAGAGCAACTATAGTGAGCAGATCCTTCATATTAGTAGAAACCAACTGTTGCACACCTTTTGAAGGAAGAAGTTCCGTGTTTAAATACTGGACATTTTCTTCAGAAAGAGATTGAAATAAATTTGTAGCTTTGGTGATGGTGTTTGCAATTTCAAATGCTAGAATAGATATTTTGTCTTTTCGAGATGTCATTCCAGTCATGAAGCCTCAAGAATTCAAATTTCTCATGCTGTTGCCAAGTGTATCTAAAACTTCTACTGCCTTTTCTAGGCCAACTATACTGGCTTTTCCAAGAAAACAGGTGGGGGCCTATAATAGAAAAATTATGTCTTGTTATCGTGTGCGAGAGAATTCATATGAATCAAACGACAAAACCAATAACATGGTGATGGTTGTTCAAATATCACACTAGCCATCAACATAAAAAGAGAAAATAGGTGCCAAACCCACCCATATGGATATTTTCCAAAGTCATTGTTATATTGAACTAGACTCTGGGATACACCCACATGGTTCTTCAATACTTCAACTTCCATTTATCAAATGAGCTTATCATATGCTTAACCATCGATGTTGTTACTTATGTTTATGACATACAACTTAATCCTAATGATTTCCAATCAATCTTGTCCCACTAGTCCTCAAGTGAACCTTAAGATCAATACCAGCAAATATTTTGTTTTTTGAAATTGGTAACTTTATGTATTTGTATCAATAATTAAGATCATACAGTACATTGGTTATACTTGCACCCTATTTACATCAAAAGACTCTTAAGAAACTGGAGCTATTCTAATCTTCTATAGGGAGCTTAATACATCTAGAATTTCCACAGTTTGTACCGAGTGACACTATCTACACCAAAAACTAAAGAGCAAAATACAATTCATCTTCATTTGTTGGATAGAGTTGCTCCTATTTTCAAAACATCTAGAATTATTCTCTTTCCATATTGTCCACCATATACAGCTGGAACCATTCTCCATCTTCCTCTATCTCTGACTTCCAACCCTGCTTCTTCCCAACATGTTAGAGTTTCAGAAATCTTTCCAGGCACTATCCATGTGATACTTCTGAGTGCCAGGAACATCCTCCATACTTGACCAGTTATTTTGCAGTGGAGGACAAGGTGATTCACTATTTCTGTAGTTTCCCCACATAGGCAACATCTGGGATAGATAGTAATCCCTTTTTTCATCAAGTTATCTTGAATAAGAACTGCTTCTCTTGCCAAAAGCCAGACAAAACATGAAACCTTATATGGTATCTTAACCTTCCAAATGTGCTTCCAAGGCCATTCTACCATTTGATGATTAGTTTGGTTCATATGTTTGTAGGTTGCATTCACTTTGTAAGCACCACTGTTGTGTCCATTCCACCATAATCTGTCATCCCCTTCTTTTAAACCTTCAAAAGTTCCCAGCAAATTGAAGAAAGAAATCACCCTATACTCACCTCCTAGTCATTAGGCATTCTTCTAAAGGTAATATCCCAACCTTGGTTTGACCACTGTTCTGCCACTATATTATGTTGATGAAGTACAAGATTGTAGATGTCAGGGAATTTCTCTTGTAAACTCTCGGTCCCTAGCCATACATCCTTCCAGAAAATAGTTTTACTACCATCTGTAACTTTAATGGGCCTTCTGTTTTTCAGCAAAGGCCATAAGACCCTGATAGATCTCCATAGACTAACCCTCATAAGGAGTGTTGATCTCCTTTGTCATCCATCTGTCCTCTTCCTCGTACTTTGCCTTGACCGCTCTTACCCATAACATTTTCTCTTCTTGTGTGTATCTCCAAAGCCATTTTATTTTTAAAGTCTTATTCTGAAACTTCATATCCTTGAGTCCCAGCCCCCCCCCCTTCTTACTCACCGTTAAAGTCTTCTATTTCACCAAGTAGAAACCTTTCTTCTTCTTATTTCCTTGCCACAAGAAGGATCTTCTAATGTTGTCAAGTATTTTAATAACACTTGCTGGGATTGGAAATAAGGACATCATGTAAGAGGGGAGGGCAGCTAACACAGAGTTGATGAGTATGACTCTTCCACCTAGTGACAAGTATTGAGACTTCCATCTGGAAAGTTTCTTCTCGCACTTCTCAATGACACCATTCCAAATTTCCTTGGACTTTGAATTAGCCCCTAAAGGCATACCAAGATATACAAATGGCAAGGACCCTACTTCTCCTCCCAATATCGAGGAAAGGAACTCCATATCACTGACTTTGTTAATAGGATACAATGAGCTTTTCCTCTGGTTAATAAGCATACCAGACACACATTCAAATACCCCCAAAATTACCCTCAAATACTTCAATTGATCCACATTTGCATCGCAAAAAATCAAAGTGTCATCTGCATACTGTAAGTGTGTAATCTCCATGCTACTATTGTCCCTCCTTTCCATTTCAAAACGTTAATCCAGCCAATGTGCTTTGCTTTTTTTGTTTAAACCTTCCATTGCCAAAATGAACAAAAAGGGAGACAAGGGATCACCTTGTCTTAACCCTCTTTCAGCTTTGAAAAAACCAGCAGGAGAGCCATTGATCAGAGCTGAAAAACACACCGTGGAAATACAATGCCTAATCCAATTGATCCATTTGACTCCAAAGCCCATTCTCTTCAGGATATCTAATAAGAACCCCCAGTTGACATGATCATATGCTTTTTCTATATCAAGCTTGCATAAAATACCAGGTTTGTTCTGTTTGATTCTAGAATCTACAACTTCATTAGCCACCAAGACAGCATCCATAATTTGTCTCCCCTTGATAAAAGTCATTTGTTGGGAATTTATTAATGTTGCCATCACCTTTTTCAATCTCTCAGTTAGTACCTTTGAAAACAGTTTATAGATACTGCCTATCAGACTTATAGGCCTAAAGTCTCTCAATCCCTTAGCTCCTTTCTTCTTTGGGATTAGAGCTATAAAAGTTGCATGAAAGCTCTTTTCAAATATCTCTTGTTCATGAAAATTTCTAAATGCACCACGATGTCTAGTTTCATTATCTTCCAACAGTTGAGGATGAAATCCATAGTGAAACCATCAGGTCCTGGAGCTGTCTCTGGCACAGCATTTGAGGCAGTGCAAAACCTCCTGAAATCCATAGTGCACCTTTGTTTTGTTTAATATTGTTCTTTTCATTTTTTTTCTTTTTCCCATAATTATCTTCCATATTAAAATTTTAATCAGTAGTAGATCCCATCACTTCGATCCAACTAACAGTTTCATTATTGTTTATTGTCTTTCTACTACTACCACAATTGATAGAAACCTCATCTATGATATCTTTTTCTTTCTTTTTGGGATAAATACCTAAAAAAGCCTTTAAACTTGACAAGTGAGTTATGACACTGACGAGATAGACACACAAATGTATCTTGTAAACACATGAATCCTACCTGGCTTACCAATGTCATTTCTGAGCGTGTGATTGTGCTGACACTTCAAGAACTCCATTCTTAATATCCTAAATCATTCATTTTCTTAAATTTCTTTTCTCCTCCTTCCCCCGTGTAAAACAAACAAACTGAGAGCCAAAAAATATATTTGGTCAAATTCAAAAATTTATTTGTTCGCCCAGCCGGGGGGGGCGGGCGC
>JAJOOR010012775.1:0-49800 GCA_036250505.1 Solanum acaule
CAAGTCATCGGCATTGATCACAACCGACACTCAAAATTTCAAGAGAATAGCCACATTCAAACACATCAAGAGGTGGCAATTTTCAAAATTGGTTCAAACCATTTGCATTTCAAAATAGAGGACGAACACCATGGATCAAAAACAATATATATACAAGAGATCAACTCAACAATCGGCTAGTCACAATGAGATGCTAGGAGTTCACATATGACCTATGTAACTCAATTTGCCTCATCGAAGCAGTACACTCATATAGTTCAATCGAGAGCACTATTCAAGTCATCGGCATTGATCACAACCGACACTCAAAATTTCAAGAGAATAGCCACATTCAAACACATCAAGAGGTGGCAATTTTCAAAATTGGTTCAAACCATTTGCATTTCAAAATAGAGGACGAACACCATGGATCAAAAACAATATATATACAAGAGATCAACTCAACAATCGGCTAGTCACAATGAGATGCTAGGAGTTCACATATGACCTATGTAACTCAATTTGCCTCATCGAAGCAGTACACTCATATAGTTCAATCGAGAGCACTATTCAAGTCATCGGCATTGATCACAACCGACACTCAAAATTTCAAGAGAATAGCCACATTCAAACACATCAAGAGGTGGCAATTTTCAAAATTGGTTCAAAACCATTTACATTTTAAAATAGAGGACGAACACCATGGATCAAAAACAATATATATATATTTATATATATATATTTATTTATTTGCATTTCAAAAAGAATCCATAAAGCAGCCCAAAAGAGGTGGATATGGAGATACCTCACCCCGCCAAACTAAACTAGCAATTGTCCTCAAATGTGCAAAAATAGTAAAACAGTCTAAAAATAACAGAAAGGTAGTCAAAAGGGATCATCCTGCCGAGCTAAACCTAGGGTGAACTCTTCATGTCGATGACTCCATCTGTCGGGGAATTAGTGTCGGTGCAACATCATTCTTCGCTCCGCTGGATCCCACCATCGATGTATCTCTCAAAGAATCCTGCACAACTGTCTCAACCATTACCCCTCAAGATCCTCTAAATCATCATAGACTATGTCGTCTCGAACACCCAGCTCCTCCTCATCGGTCTCAGCCTCAGACTCAGCATCTACCTCATCCATAGCAACATCTCCGATCGTAGTAGCTGGAGGAATCTTAGAACTGGCTAGAACATCAATGCTCAGAACCTTAGGTAGTTCCACAGTGCCAAAGAACATAGATAGGTCGATGGATTTCAATCATCCACATATTTCCTCAGCCCAACAACATCGGCCTTCAAGGACGTCACATCAGCAGAAGTACCATGTACCTGCTCACAAGCCTCTACCCTCACAACAAGGGCATCCAATGCAAATTGGTGGGCATCTATCAACCCTCGGTTCTCTCTCAACTCAGCCCTAATCAGGGCCAATGCAGTAGCAATCGCCCGCTCAATCAACCCAAGCACAACGACCTCTACCCAGGAGGCACGCACAACAGCAGACTGAGCCATATGGCCTATCTTGTATAGCATGGCCTGGGTGAAAGGGATTTGGGAAGAATAAGCAACAGAAGAAGGAGGGGGTGTAACAGTAGATTCTGAAGGTGCAGAAGTAGAGGGACCAGAGGTACATGTAGGCTCACTGGCGGGAGGGGGAAGTATTGCCTCTGTCGGTAACATATCAACATCAACTACCGGGGACGTATCCGTCAGTGCAGCTATCCTCCGATCAGCCTCATCCCTCATATATTCGGCCTAGATCCATCGGATGTTAGTAGAGGAAATGAGGGTCACTTCCACATCCATCTTCGCAATAATTGGAACATTGGCCTGCCTACACAACTCATTGATCAATACGGGAAAGAGAAGAGAATTTTGACTTTGCTTGGCCCTAATGGCCATCTCCTGCTCCACGATCAGACCTATATTTAGTTTCTCCCGATCCATGATGCAGCCCAAACACGCAAACTTCGAATGTCGGAGGGTCGAATCATTTTGCAAAGGCATCAAGGCGCTGCTGATGAACCTGAACCAATATCTAGCAGCCACGTTTAAATCCTTCTTCTCAATAGGTGCACCAGCCTCAATCCATTGTGGCATGATGTTAGAAATTAGTGGCGCTAACCAACCCTTCAAATCATCGTGGGTTTTCTTCTAGATTCTGTCAATATAGTAGTGCATGAAGTTCACCGTACACCCAAGCACCTCATTAATCTCGGTGCTGCTGCACTTCACCTTTCGGCCCCCCATTACCATATAGTCAACCGTCTTGAAAGTGCTGGCCTTTTTCTTTCCCTTTGGCACCAGCTCCCTGTATCCCAAGTAAAACTCTCAGACCCAAGTAGGAATGTAAGGGCCTCGGGGCTTTGTGAATATCTTAAACTTATGGAACTTTATGGTGTTCCACACCTCTCAGTACCGGTCTACCACAACGTCAATAGACAACCTCTTTTCTTCAAAAATAGTCCTCAAACCCTCAAACTTTAATCTATTGAGTGACCGGGGTAAATGAGCCTGAACTAGTGAGAGAGCCTGCTCTACTACCTGAGTTGGAGGTGGAGGAGGCGTAGGAGGCACCAGGATCTAAGCTAGATTATTTAGAGCTTGGAGCGTAGCTCCGCTCTCCTATCCTGTAGGAGTTGGTCATCTTCCGGCTCAGAAATGGACATCGGAGAATTGTGTCCTAACTGACCCTCGCTCTCAGAAGTAGTGAGGTGAGTGGCATAGATGCCCTCTCTATCAGAGCTCCCCTCTGCTGGTGTGGGTTGTAGGGGACCCTTCCCTTTACTTTCTCCCCTGTAGGAGGAACATTAGACGGTGCTTTCCGGGAGGGTGCACCACTTTCATTGATCACAATGCCTCTAGCCCGCTTCCGTGGCAATTGATTTCTCCCTGGGACTTTAGGTCTAGTTATACCTGCAAAACAATGTTGAAAACATTAGACGTAGTTCAGAAAAAAAATCAAATTGTAACCGTTGTAGAAAGACTCGCCGAATCGTTTGGCAAGTGGCCGACCCCATTTAACGAGCCAAGTCGGGCTCGCCGAATGTTACAGAACAAAAGTATCCAAAAATCAAAACAGTTCGGCGATGTCTAGGGCATTTCAATGAATTGTTGACACCATTCAGCGAACTAGAAGTAGCTCGTCGAAAGGTACAGAATAATATCAAAAAATTAGAGAGCAGAAGGTCAATCAGAAGGGGCATTCGGCGAGTCGCCAAGGGAACTCGATGAACTCAAGCATATCACCGAATGTTACTGAACACAAAGCACAAAAATAAAGAATGAAAAGGCGATCAAGGGGGCTTTAGGTGAACTGTCGAACCACTCGGCAAGCTCGATCCAGCTTGCCGAATAGTCCAACCTGCCAGATTTTTACCCCGACCTTCAATTTCTCACCCTCAGCCCACGAAAAAAAAATTACACCATTATTCCATGCAATTGAGCCCATACACATACTACCCATGACGTCAGATTACTCAGACTTCCCCCGATATGGCCAAAATTGGCCAATTGACATCTTTTGCCCTTAAGAATGTCGTCAACTGCTCTATCATTGGGGAAAATCCGACAATCAACACAATTTGGGGTTAGTCAGACTTCAACCACACAAAACCAAACACAAAATCAATGCGATCCACAAAATTTATCATGCTAATACGTGGAATTTCACAATTTACGGCTAATTAACACAAAATGAAACAAGATACGCGCATTAATTATCAATACACATTCAACAAATCAACAATACACAATAAAAACAACCAGACAATGATCACATATTTGAGTTTACCAAAATATATTAACGGGGTTTGGGTAACCAAACTTAGAAGCAGATGATTGAAATGCTAGGCTAGCAAAGTATCCTAAAATCCTCTCCAAGTAATTGATACCACAAGAAAAACTAGTAAGGAAATATGAAAATATACGGTTGTGAAAGTGCTAGAGTCGAAAAGTACGAAATGAGGGAGAGTTTTGAATTTAAAAATGGTTCAGCCCCTTTTTTGACCTTTCAGTTCGCACGTTGATTAGCTAAGTCACTTACGTCGTTGATCCATTTAGCGATACGCCGAATGGTACTTTGGCCCGCCGAGTTTTGCAGAACATCTAGCTAGCTAGAAGGTTCAAATGACGATCCAAGTTAGGCATGCTGACCTTTTTGGTGAGTCGTCGACTGGTTCTGAGCTTGCCTAACTTTTCTTTTTCCCCAAATTTTGACTTTTCAACCTGCACATTCAACACTTATTAGTCAAGCAACAATATTAAAAGCTTAAGAACTTGGGTTGCCTCCCAAGAAGCGCCTTATTTAATGTCATGGCACGACGAGGATACTCATTCAAAATTCTTTCTTAGGATTGGCCATGGTGTCACTTGGTTGGCCCCCTTTTTTCCTTGGGATCAAATGAGATGATATTTGGCCCATTTGCATTTACAGTTATTTAATGGACAACGAGTGAGAGGTCACAGTCTGATTTAGAGTGGAGACATCCTTTTTCATCTCCTTAAGTACTTTGTTCGACCCTTCTACCTTAGTGAGAATGCGTGCAAGCATATCTTCAGTTCGGAAACTCTGCAGGTCAACCCTTTGCTCTTTTGGCTTTGACCCTCATGGGGAGGAGCGTATCTCCCTTTGTCACCATTACGCTCCCTCCAGTTTGTACCACGGTCACGTCACTCTCTATCTCGGTCCTTTCAACCTTCATCATAGTCTCTATTCCAACCTTGGTTTCCACCTGACCTTGGATAGTTTTGGCGGAATCCTCCTCCGTGATTTGCTAGAAAACTCACTTCCTCATTATATAGAGCCTCAAAGTGTGCATCATCGGGGTTCACCCCACTAACACCAACAATGTCACAACTTTTGAACCACTACCCATTACATTTTTTGAAAAAATATCAAATTGCGTCATCATTTTGGCCATGTTTTGGTCTCGCTCTTTTTATATTTGCTCCTTTGTCATCCTAAAAGTCAAAGGAGACACCTGATCCTCCCGAGTATACCACACTCGATTTATCTTCATCATCCCATCAAGGAGCGTCGATGCTATCTGAAAAGGTTTCTGCATAATACCTCCTTAGACAAGTTGATTAGCCACACCTTTGTTCACCGAGTCTAGACTTTGGTAGAAGTGTTGTAACAACACATTGTTTGGAAGCTCATGAGTCGGACATTGAAGTAGAAACTTCTGAAATTCAGCCACGTCTTATAGATTGGCTCACCCTCTAAATGTTTAAAGCCCTGAATATTGTCTCTCAATGCCATCATCCTTGAAGGAGGGAAAAACCTTACGTAGAATGCCTCGGTAAGCTCGTCCCAAGACATAATAGAATCCTTCGGTAAATCAGCTATAACCATTTGGTCACTTCCCCCATCAAAGAGAAAGGATACAACCAAAGACAAACTGACTCTTGTGAGATGTTTTTGAATGAGAATGGACCACATACATCCACAAAGTTCTAAATATGATCATGGGGATCCTCATGAGCAACCCCTCCAAATAACCCTTTCATTTGCAATAATCGCAACATCTTGCTAGTCACGTGGAATACAATATTTCCCACAACCTGAGGTAAACGAATAGCACCTACACTATCCAATTCAACTGCTTCATTGAAATCATTCAAATTGTCAATGTCATCTTGGTGCCCAAGCTGGCTACCGTTACTTCCGTTCACACTCATTTCGTCACCTATTCACAAACAGCCAACACAAACACAAAACAAAGTAACTCAATTCAACTACAAACAAGATTAGATCACAACTATAATTCAATAAGAGAATTCTAAACCCCACTCCCCGGTAGCAGCACCATTTTTTGATAAACGTTCAACTACACTTCATCCGATATTAAGTGTAGGCAATCGTAATCTAGTATAAACCTAACGAAGAGTTGGGATCAATCCCACAGGGAGTAATACGGTAGAGAATTCAGTTACGAAGTGAAAGACATGTTCTAAACAGTTGTAGGAACATAAATTCTCAAAATCATTCAATTAAATATAAGGGGTTGACAACAAGTGTCAAATGGGGGATAAGGTTTGTCAATTAACAACTAAGAAAAATAGGGGAGTAATCAAGTAGATAGGGATACTTGGGGATATGATCGATTAATTGCTAATTTCTCTATACGGGTGATTTGCATTTACTAAAAGTTGTTGAATCTAAGTGGGTTGGCTAGACTTTAGATGTAATGGCCATTTCTCGATAAACCATCACGAATCAAGTGATTTCTCTCGAACCTCAACATGCATCAAACTAAAAACAGCCCACTACCTCAATTTATCTACTCTCTCGAGCTAGATAAGTAGGATCGAATCAGGATTCACTCCCTCAAGCTAAACCCACAACAACCCAATCTCTACAATCATTAATTGATAATCTTAATTCTAAAACCTCTATCTCGAACAAGCATAGAATGCTAAATTAGAACTACATTTGCAACTACAATTCATAAGTTAAACCTCAATTACCAATCAAACCCACTTCAAAACAACAAATCAATCGGTAATTACTAACACCCATAAGGTAATTACAACATTTAATCACATAATCACACCCCCCAAGAATAGGGGTTTTAGCCACACATAAAAAAGAGTAAGAAATCAATGCCAATTACGTTCTCCATAATCTGGGCATTGCAATCCATGTCTCTAAAATGACCCAAAATACTTAATATCGAAAACCCAACTCAAAATCTACTAGAAAACTCCTAAAACTAAGTGAAACAATGTCTCCAATGAAGGCTCAAAGTTCAAAAATAGAGAAGCACTCAGAATTTTTCCACGATCTTCTCAGCATACTTCAAAATCTTTTAGAATTACAATTTATACGTTTTCAAATTTTGGCCTGCAGGGTCTCTCAGCGGAGTTAGTTGAGTATTGCCAACCCAGTCGGCGATCCGCCAATTGCTCCTCTACATCACCGATTTGCCTTGACTCTTTATCCTTCAGACTCTGTAACTTTAGGCGATCAACCTCTCAATCGCCAATCCGTTCGGCGGTTCACCGAAGGTCCAATTCCATCACCAAGTTGGCTTCTCCCCATGGCTAGTAGTATGGAACATTAGGCAAGTTGAAGTGCCACTCGGCGAGTCACCGAGTGGCATTCGTGATTCTCATCTTTCACTATCTTTAGCCTTTTTCATCTTTTTTGCTCCTTTTTGCCCGGTAATGTCATTGTCTTGCTCTTTTACCTTTGTATCTACAAATTAGCATTAAAACATCATTTTAGAGCATCAATTAGGCATCGAGGACACTAATACTGTGAATAACAATCCTTAAATGAGTCAAAATCCCAGACTCATCAGATACCACATGACCAAGGAAAGCAATATACTACAACCAGAAGTCACATTTGCTGAACTTAGCGAATAACTGGCAATCTTTGAGAGTTTTCAGAACAACTCTCAAATGAGTCGCATGCTCCTCCTCACTCTGAGAATAAATGAGGATATCATTGATAAAGACAATAACGAACAAGTCGAAATACTGTTTGAATACCCTGTTCATTAAGTCCATGAAAGTTGCAGGAGCATTTGTTAGTCCAAAATACATAACTACAAATTCATAATGACCATATCGAGTCCTGAAGGCTGTCTTTGGTATTTCACTATCTCTGACTCTGAGCTGATGATAGCTGGATCTTGGTTCATCTTAGAAAAGCAACTAACACTCTGAAGTTGGTCGAACAAGTCATCAATCCTGGGGATGGGATATGTATACTTTATTGTGACTCTGTTCAACTACTGATAGTCAATGCACATTCTGAGATAACCATCTTTCTTTTTCACGAACAACACTGGGCACTCCATGGAGAGATATTGGGTCCAATGAAGCCCTTATCTAGAAGGTCTTTCAACTGCTTATTCAATTTCTTAAGCTCGGTTGGAGCCATTCTGTAAGGAGGAATCAAAATAGGTTGGGTATCTAGAAGGAGATCCATTTCGAAGTTGATTTCCCTTTCAGGAGGAACTCCGAGAAGATCTTCTGGGAATACTTCCGAGAGTTCATTTACTACAAGGACTGACTCAACAGTTAGGGTTTCCGATTTTGAATCCTTAACACAAACAATATGATAGATGTACCCTTTGGATATCATCTTCCTAGCCTTAAGGTAAGAGATGAATCGACCCATAGGCACTGAACTGCTACCCTTCCATTTTAAGACTGGCTTATTTGGAAACTAAAACCGAACAATCCTAGTTCTACAATTGACTAAGGCATAACAGGAATGTAACCAATCAATTCCTAGAATGATATCAAAGCCTACCATTTCTAACTTTATTAGATCTGCTGAGCTGACTATGACAGGGCAATTTCTATATACCCGTCTAGATATAACTGGGTCACCAACTAGAGTAGAGACTCAGAAGGGTTCCAAAAGAGTTTCTAGTCTGACATTGAAGTTTACTGCTATATAGGGAGTTACAAAGGACAGTGTAGCCCCTGGATCTAACAATGCATAAACATCTAAATGAAAGACTCATAACATACCAGTGACCACATCAGGAGAATCATCTTGGTCCTAGCTAGCCTGAAGAGCATACAACCAATTCTGGCGCTAACTGCCACCTGTACTAGATAAAGCACCCTGCTGAGTTGGGTGACCTACTGGTGTTGCTGGAGCTGTAGACTGAGCCCTATTGTTGTTACCTCATTACCCCTGCTTGGTAGAAGGGCATTCTTTCAACCTATGGCCAGACTGACCACATCCAAAGCACCCTTCCTTGCCTATAAGACACTCGCCTGGATGGTTCTTCACCACACTTTGGACAAGTTGGGAAACTCATGTTACCTGAAGCACTCCCCTAAGACTTGGAGCCTGATGCCCTAGCTTTCTGATCCTGTCAAAACCTAGGGGATGGAGCACTAGCTAATGAAGATACTAGGGTTGTAGACCTCTGTTGAAACTGTGAGCGATTTCCACCTGCTGAGCATGAGTAATTAGTCTGGAGATATTCATATCCCCTAGAAGCATAGCATTCCTGCACTTGGTCTTCACCAAATCGGATACCCCAAACATGAACTTAGTCATTTGTGCCCTTGGATTGGCAACCATGTGTGGAGCATACCTGGAGAGCTGGGTGAAGTTCATCCTGTACTCTTGGACCGACATTGAACTCTACTTCAAGTTCATAAAATCTTGTGCCTTAGTTTCTCTCAACTCTCTTGGGAAGAACCTATCCAGAAAATCTCCAGTAAAACAATCCCAAGTCACAGTTGTTGCATCTGCACCCCTATTTTCTTTCAACTGAGTGAACAAGATATGAGCCACAACCTTAAGTTTATAGGATGCTAACTCAACACTCTTAGTTCCACTTACTTGCATTACCACAAGAATTTTCTTAACCTCATCAATGAAGTTCTATGGGTCCTCACCAACCTTTGACCCAAGAAATTCTGGTGAATTCATATAAACAAAGTCGCGAACCCTAGTTGGAGCTGATCTACCATTATTGTTTGAAGGAATTGTTTCCTGTTGATTGTTCTGATTGGCCACACTTTGAGCCAAGAGTTGGATCGCATTCCAAAATTCTGCATTTGTAACCTCATGGCTTGGTACTGGAGGAACTGCGTTAGCATTGCGTTCATTAACTCTACGAGGAGGCATGATCTGAAATGCATAAGGACAAATTAAAAAGGAGAAGTTGGATTATACCCACACACAATAAGAATAACAAGGAAAGTAAAGTTTTTCTTAAGACACTTTGTAGCCTCCCCATCATAGATGTGGTGCGCTTCACACCCATGAAAGAGATTCTACTTAGTGTGGATTTCAGACATCCTAGGACTCTTGAACCTAATGCTCTGATACCAAGTTTGTCACTCCCCGAGGTTCCCCCCATGACGTGACCCGGGACCTAGGATGACCCCAAGCTAACCCTGAGTCTGGCATATCATAAGTGTAATGAATATAACTAAGTAAAGCATGAACTATGCGTAAGCTAAATCAATAAATATTTGGTATGGGGAAAAACCTAAAATAGTCAGAATATATAAAACATACTAAGAGTTTAGTGAAAACTGACAACTTCTTAACAAATCAAGCTGAATTTATTACTATGTCTTAAAAGCCTCTAACTAAGTTGAGTTGTTGGAACATGCCCCCTGACTAACTCTAACAAAGCATAAAACTAAAAGTAAGGACTGAAATAGAAAACATTTCTATTGTCCTCGAAGTATGAAGACTCACAACTGAAGCTGTTGAAGTTGAATTGAGATTCGAATTAAGCGTGATCTGGATGCTGAGTACCCGAACCTACAACATGAAAGGATGTAGTGCAAAGTATGCATCAGTAATTGGAATGTACTGAGCATGCAGGATATAGATACTAAGCTGAACATAAATATATATATATATATAGAAGCTGGACAAAGCATAACTGAGCAATGACATGAACTTAGCAAGAATATAAATATTGAAACATAACTGAAAAGCTAATCTGAATTCAATGACCAAGTATTAATCATGAAAATAACATGCTGAACTGAATGCTGAAATATATACTGAAAACATGATCAAATTCACTAAGAGTCTGACTATGGGAGCTACTATTAACCGACATAAACCACGTGAGCTAAACGGGGAGTCCGATGTATACGCCCCATCGAGAGAATCTAATATACCTTGCCAGGGGTATAAAGGCATGACTAGCATGATCACTAAATGTGATGCCCAACAAAAGGGACTTATACTCCTACGGGGGTACGTAGTTTTGGGACTGTGAGGGTATGCTGAACCGTAGTCCAACTCGGTGTTAAGTCTACTCCTAATTGAATATATATATGACTAAAATGTGACTGAAATACTAAATAACTCAAAGTACTAACATCCTAACTGAGAATATAACATTTATATACTGATCATGTGACATTCAAAATATGAAGCATGATTATCTGTTTAACTGACCTAGCAAGTGTAATTCATTCACTAAGAGAATCTACACAAACTAGGGTTCTGAGTTTCATATAAGGAATTAAGCAAACTTTCAAAGTAACATGGGATTTCGATTAAGGATACTACAACAGCTAAATCACAACAAATCTCCAATGTTTTAGAAAGCCTAGATCTAAACAAGCTATGTAGATTCAAGGAACTGACTGAATTCTAGGGACCTAGTGGATGAGAGGAATCCACTAGTGAAATCCAACATACCCGATGACGAAATCTATGGAGACATCCTTTGATTTTGGGGCTGAAACTTGAAGAAAACCTTCTGATTGTTCTTGGAAAACTGGCACATATTTCTTATATTTTTGCTCTAAGTTTTAGTGAATGAGGGTTCTGGGTAATGTCTGACTAGAATATTAGGCTTAAACTGAGTAAAAGGACGTAGTTTAGGTATTAAACGATGTAGTTTAAATGCCCAATGCATAAGGAATAAGATCAAAATGACCCTGACTTAAAAGCTGACAAGACCCACCCACGAATCCACTGGCGGACCGTTGATGGAACAACGGTCCGTCGAGTGGGTCGTGGTTGCTGGCCAGTGCTTACTGGTTCTTGGACCTCCCAGCCACGGTCCACTTCACGGACCGTATGAAGGACCATAGACCGTGAAGGCCACCGTGGTTCTTCACTTGGGCTAGGGGTTTGCTAGTTTGACTTGACGGGCCAATCCACGGTTGGTTAGTGGGACCACGGCCCGTGGTGGGCACCGTGGTCCACCATGCTGACTAGGTGTGAACCACGAGCAGGTCGATGGATCGTGGTCCCTTTCACAATCTGTGAACCCCTCCGTGGTTCACCCAAATTTTCTTCTGTACAGGTTTACTAGGTTTTTGAGGTGTTACATCTTTGACCTCTGACCTCTCCCTGCAAGACCATTTCACGAATCCAGCTCAACTTCTCATCATCAAATTGCTTTCCTTTAATCCAGTCAAGAAAAGAAGATCTAGCCTTCACGTAGGCCAAGAATCCTCCTTTCTCCGTTACTTCTAGCCTCATAAGTTCATTAGCCAGAGTTTGAACCTTTCTAGCCAATAGGCGTCTAGAAACCTGTAAATGTGCTAAACTCCCCATGCTCTCTGCTTTTATACGCAGGGCATCAATGATAACATTACTTTTTTTTCCTCGGTATTAAAGAATAGTAACATCATAGTGTTTCAGCAACTCCATCCACCTTCTTGGCCTTAAATTCAAGTCTTTCTGAGTGAACATATATTATAAACTACAATAATATGTATACATTTCACACTTTCCCCATATAGATAATGCCTCTACTACTTCAATGCAAATACAACCGCATCCAACTCCAAATCATGAGTGGGGTAGTTACGTTCATGCACTTTCAATTGCCTTGAAGCATAGACAATTACATTTATCTCATGCATTAGCACCACACCTAAATCAGAATAAGATGCATCCACAATATACAATTAAATTCTTACCTTTCACAGGCAAGTCAAGAATCTGTGCAGTAGTTAACAAGGCTCGTGGCACCCGATCTAAATATATTGTACCGACTCGTGGCACCAATTCAATAATATAGTTAATGATCATTCTTAATCGTCTCTTTCCACTTCCTTAACAATATTTCATCCAGTCTTTCCTATTCAAGGCATCACTTTAATAGAACAAGTTCAAGATTATGGATTTCGCGGTCTTGGGATTACAAACTAATCACAACAATATATAAATCATCCAAACCATAACAATTAAATACATAGAAAATTTCACAGTATAACACAATGGCTTTCAATCTCTATTAAGAGTCTCTCTATCACATAAAAAAATCATAACCTACCTCAACCGAAAAGCCAAAGTCAAGCAAGCTAATTAACCATTTTTTTTCCTTTCTTCAATGCCTCAAAAACGTTTCTAATCTATCAAGTATGCATAATTTGTAAGCAAACGAGTCCATAAATATCCATATTACTATATGTCTAGTCTAGACCCAAAAACTCCACCAACCTTCTACTCAAGTTCCTAAATTTCATGCCTAGAAGTAAGTCTCAATTCCTTCCAATTATCATAACTTTAGTGGTATTCATATAATACAATATACTTTATATTTAATTACACATTTCAATATATCAAATCTTAATTTATAAAATGATAACAAAATAATAATATTTAAAATTGAAAAGCTACTAGTTATGAAACCAATGACAACAATCATGAACCCATAATCTCCCTAATTCCCTATATGTTATGTCGATGACATTAACAGAAAGAAGTTACAAAATTATAAGCATGGAATTTATTGACAGAAGAAGGAAATTTAAAAGAACGACTTAAACTTACAATTTCCTTACAAGCCTACCACCCCTATAGATTAGCAATCATTACCTGCAATGACTGGCCAATCCTGATGTAATTCTCACAAGAAGAATCACAAACAACAGTAGAAATCAAGTACAAGAAAGTAAAGATAGATAGATAGACACAAAAAGAGGAAACAAAAAGCAACCTAAGGGTGTATTAAACCCAAAGACCTTGATTCGTTGATCCAACAAGAAGCACCTAACTCTTACGATGACCTCAAGGGAATCGATATCTCAAGCAACCTACATTTCTAACAAGGTTCAACAAAAGCTTATACCAAGCTCTCAATCACTCACACAAGGAGTTTCAGGTTTATAACCATAATATTCAAAATCAGTCGAAGTCTAAATGAACCCCTAAAGGCCTATTTATAGTTTTAGGCATTATTACATAGATGGCCCCAAAAGTGACCCAAAATGGGCCAATGGGCGAGCTAAGTCAGTCTTGCCCAATCCTCTTGGCGAGTCGTCGGCTGATTAGCGATGTGCACTTTACCTTGGCTTCTCCCTTGATGGCTTGCTGTAACTTTCAGTGGTCTTGGGGTCCATTGGGCAATGCACCGAATGCTCTCCACGCTCGCCGAATGAACAACCTGGCTCTGTATCTCCTTGGGCCATTAGGCGATCTGGTGGTCATCGTCCAAGCCATTGGGCGATACGCCGAATGGACATGCTCGCCCAAAGTGACAATTTTGTCAACTGTCTTTCCTCCCACGCTCCAAGCTATCATCCAAGCATGGTGCTGCTCAACTGGGAGCTCCTTCAAAGTGCGTAGGGATCCATGCAAGGCATGGAACCCCCTCCTCATCATCAATGCAAGCCCAAGAGCCTCAATCCTTGTGAACAATACTTCAATATGTTGAAGTTCGTGAGTGGATGTCCTCGAGGCAATCTAGACTGCATCAAATCCTTTGAATTTCTACCCATTAACATACCACTATTAATGGCTAAATAAGTAGGAAGCAATAATTTAGTACCTAAAGTTATTCCCTCTACGAGACCCTTAGGTTCTGTTACCGCGATTGCTTCCATCGATTTCTTTACTCTTTCTTTTTCTAAATAAATTATTAGGTATTAAAATGTGACAAACTCCACTAACTTATTTTAATAAACATGGGTCAAGTGATATAAGGTATTATATGAATTTCAGACTTAGCTCATGTACAATCAACTAAAATTAATTATTTACTAATTACCACCAACTAAATAATCTTAGTTAAATAAATAGTTCAAAATTACCATTTAAAATTTTTGGAAAGAGTCGATGTTGTTATAGTAGTAAAAATGGCCTAACGGGTCGTTATATTTATAAAACATATAAGACCACTAATTAAATCTCTAATACTTGTAATTATTTTTTAATGTAACATAACATTTTAAAAAATATATTTAATTTAATTTACAAAACCCTTAATGAAAATTTGTAGCCTGTATGAGTGAAGTGTCAAACTTACATGAGCACTCTTCACAAATTTCACCTATGTGAGTGTGGAAGTAGGTCTCTTCCTATGAGAACTGGGTTTATTCTCAAAGGCACTCATGAAATTGGGATAGCACAAGACTATAATGTGTTGGCTATTAAAGCTCATGTCAACACCTTGATTATTGTGTGTGATGGGTGATATTTTATTTCCCTCAAGCAAAGCAGTCATGGTTCAAGTCTGAAACCACTACGACTGTTGGAGTAAAAGTTAATGTTTCACTAAGTGGATGTTCAGTGCAGAGCACACCTTCATTATGCATAGTAATCTTCCTTCAACTGATATATTATAACACCTCGGTCTTAGAAAGATCTAAATCTAGAAAGAACGAAATTGGAAAGAGCTAAATTTAGATTTGGTTCTAGTTACTCTTGAATTTTGAGTTTTGGGACAACTTCAAACGATTATAACTTTCAACACAAGATGAGTTAGGTAACTTATGTGATATTAAATTGAAGGTGGTGGAGTCCTCTTTTCAATGCTGAGTTTACTAAATACCGAGTTAAGATGAGGGAGAATTGGTCGTTTGAGTACAACCTGTCTAGTTAAGGAAAGTCATCCATTTTAAGGATGGGTATTTTGGTGTTTTCCTTAACCCACTAGGCCTACACATTTTGTTCACCCAATTAGGGGTCAAAGTTGATTAAAATCACTTTTCACTCAAGTCTAAAGCATTCAAGAAACTAGGGCAAAGTTCAAAAGGAAAAAAGAGGAAGTTTTCAAGAAGTTCTACAAGATTTCGGGGAAATCACCAAGAACTTAGTTCTTTCAAGGTATGTAAGCTTTCATAGTGTTCGGTTTATTCTCCCTCACGCCAATCATGTAAACTTTTACCCATGAATTCATTCTTGAAGTTAAATATTGAGTTCTTGAGAAGTTCTTATGTTAAATTGATAAATTGAAGTCTTTGAGTTCTTGAGGTGAGGGTTTTCAAATGAGTTGAGTCCCTTGATATATTTTTATATGGGTTTCATAAAAATTGTTTTGGTGTGTGAAATTCCGTGGGATGATGAAACTGATTTGTGTATGAGTTGAGTCGAGTTTGGGAGAGGAAGAAAAGATCGGGCAAATAATTGTGCCTAGTTTCGTGTCGCAAAGACGCTTAAGATTTCCAGTCTTCAGATAGTCACCCCCCTCTCCACGTCGCGGAGAGAATACAGAGTCCTCTACTTCAAAAATTATTTCGCGACCAAAAATTCACCTCCTACCGCATCGCACTAGTGTTCACCAATTTGTGTCTTCACTCGTTTCTTATTTCCAACTATCTAAGTCTTTGCTAATCATTGACTGATCCTATAAATTCTAATAATAACTCTTGAATTCACATTTCAAATTCAAGTAAAGATTAAGAGTAAAATTCGAGAAAGTCTTTTGGGTCCTTTTGAGAAGTCTTCTACAATTATTTATCACTTGTTTTAAGATTTGAGTAAATGAGTACGAGGATGAGGAAAGTTGAGTACATTTTTCAAAATGAGTATGAGGGGACTAAGTATTCCCAAGTATGTAACACTTTTACATTTAAACGAGAAAAACCATTGATCTCTAAATGAGTTCATGAGGAGTTTTGATCATTATCTCTTTTAAGAGAACTTTTGAGTAATTATCTCAAATTGAGGAGTTATGTTTTCTTCAATGCATATGAGCATGGGTTATATATATATATATATATTATTGGGAGTAGCATTGGGCACCGATATGGAGATGTGTTCAGACAACTCAAAATCCTCATAAACCATGTATGCCAACATGGGTAAAAGATCATTCTTTTTCGATGATTCCTTATTGCTTTTAAGCATATCTTAGTTGCTCCACTTAAGTGAGGATGTCTTATACTCCGGCAAGGTATAGGAAAATTCTGGCAACGTGGGCGAGACGTTGTATCATCACCTAGCTCATAGTGATGGTTATCGGTTAGAGAATCTCCCAATTAAGAGTAAAAAGTTTATTATTGTATTTTTATATACATTGAGTTATTATCTTGTGTTTTAAAATCTTTCTTTATACTGCATCTTTATTGTTGCTTTTATATTGAATTGAGTTGAGTATCCTTGAGTTGAATTGAGTATCCTTGAGTTGAGTTGAGATGAGGTGACTATGTTCTTCCATTTTATCAGTTCAAGCTTATGTTTATGCTTTAGAGTTCCCCTTGCATGCTCGTTTATTAAATGTATTGATGCCATTTGGCCTGCATCTTTTCATGATGCATATACATGTATTAAGGATCATCAATAGGCACTCTGTTGATACCACTTACAGTCCCAGTTAGTGTAACACCCCGGATCCTAGTAGGCAAGACTAGGGCAAAGTGTGAGGGGGTTAACTGGCCATGAAAGAGGGAAAGGGCCTAAAAATACCTTGGGAAGGGTGAAGGAAAACATTTTTTCCCTTGATCTACTTGGTGAGGGGGCAGTGCCATCGCCGAAGTGACTTGGCAATTGGCCAAGTAGAGCCACCATCGCTCAGTGGGCTGTCCCCCTTACCCTAGCTATTGGAAAATTAGGCAAGCTAGGTCGGGGCTCGCTGGTTGGGTTGGCGCATCACCAAAGGGACTTCCCCATTGCCAACTTGGCCTGCTCCTTAGGGTGAGCTGTTGTAATTTAGGTGGGCCAAGGGTCCACTTGGCGAGCCTCATCGTGCAGCAGTCCTAGAAGTAAGTTAGGGTCTTTAATGCCATTTCATATTTTTCCTAATTCGAAGCTAAGTCATTTTATTCCTTAACTAGTAATGTATATAAGCTTTTTATGCTCAAAATTCCCCCAATTAAGTCATTCTCTCTAGAATCTAAAAGAATATCCAAAACTTCATCCTCTCCAAAAGAAATTTTCTCTCTAGAACTTCAAGGAAGAAAAAGAAGGAAGTTGGAGCTAGGGTTCAAAGAGCAAGGTTTTCTTCTCAAATTCATTGGATTTCAGTGCTAAGGTATGGTAATCCTTCATCCATGGATAGCTTTCATCCATGGAGTCCCTTCAAAACCCAATTTCAAAGATAAAAATCCCCAAAAGCTAGGGTTTGATTCCAATGTCATGGGTTCCTTTCAAAAATGATTCTAACACTTGAATTACTTTATATTATGATTTAATTGATGATTTATTGTGGTTTTTATGTTGAAATCCCCAAGTACCCATGAAACCCCCATATTCCCAAATTATGATCTTGTGATGTGGGTGTGTTGATGAAAGAAGGATATTATGAGATTATGCTTGTAGTAATTGGGTTACTTGAATTATGCTAATATTCATGTCTAATGTAGTGAATTCTAGATGTGTTGATTTGATATGAGCTTTATTCCTTGAAAGGGCGAATTATGATATCATGTATGTTTATGAAGTCTTTGTATATGCTTTAAGAATACTTTGACAGTGAAGTGAATATGATTATGATCTAGTTGTTGTGTTGTTGAAAGGTTATTCGCATATACACACTTATGCATGAATATGATATGATGTGAAAGGTTTTCTCACAATATGATGATTCTAAGGTTGAAAGGCTTTCTCACCTATTGAATTTATATGCAGACATGAACAGTGAAAGGTTATTCTCACGCATGATCTAATGAGCTATCTTATGAATTATGTTGGATTGAGTGTCAAGACATTCTTCCATGAATATGAACTTAATTCAAGACTTAATATGAACTCTGTGGGAATTAATGCTTAGCACCGAGTGGATATTGAATATGAGATGGGTTCCTTCTACCTTAGTTGAGTTTGGGTTCCCAAAGTATGTCTCATGAGATGGAAAACTTCTACCTTAGTTGAGTCTAGGTTTCTAGTAGCAATCTCTTTATCCCATAAACTATGTGCCCTCATAGGTTTTTAGCTAGTGGATACACCCAAGCTAAGAGTATGGTTCTACCTTAGGCAAGTAGAACAACTCCTTTTCAATGTGGGGTAGACACCGGATTCCATGTTAAGTTCACATGGTCTATATCGGTTAAGGCTTATTCCCACAATAGTAATATGAACAAGAATATAGATTATGAACTATGGTTACTTAAGAAGCTTTACTTAGCATGGGTGATATTTTGTGGGGTCTTATTCATGTATTGCACAAGTATGCTTTGAGGGTACTTATAATATGCCTCTTATGTTATGATGATCTATCTAGTGAATATGCTTATGACTTATGCTTTTTCCACTATCTTCAAAGTGATGTTTTAACATAGTAAACTGCATGCATTCAATTAAAATGTCCCTTTTAGCATGTTTTCAATGTTTTTGTGCATGGCTATCATACTTAGTGCATCTTTGTGCTAATCCCTACTTTTCCTACATTTTCCCAAGTGTAGGGTCTGGTTCTCAAGGTGGTCATCATTGTGGCTAAAAGCTTGGATTTGCTCATTCTCCTAGCTAGTTGGTGAGTCCTCAAGATTCGAGGACGGATGCTATTTCCTTGTAATTCATTTCTTGTATTTCTTTTCGGATTATGTTGATATGGGTTGTGTCCTTCTTTCTCATTCGAACATTGTAATAGATGGCTATGTTGAGACTTAGAGTCTAGACTTCCACTTTTCCTTTATGAAAATTTTGGACTTGAAATGCGTTTTTACTCTTACTGTTCTAATGTTTTATGTTATGATATGCTAAGTGGCTTACATGGGGCCTTTCGAGGTTCTTTGTGCCTTGTTACATCTAGGGGTACCCCTGGGTCGTGACAATTAGATTTGGTGAGCCTCCTTACTTCCGGAGGATTCCACTTTTAATTCTAATTTTGTTAGGATGTCGTGGGTCTTGTCCCGACTTTCATTGCAGTATTTTAGAGGCTTCATAAACAGTAGTAGTTGAGAAGTCTTTTTCTCATTTTACTTGTTGATGTTTTAAAGACTGAGAGTTGAAAACTTATGTTCATTTGAGTATATTGAGTTAAACTATTTTATATATGATATTCTTATGAGTTGAAGTTGTGTATTGTGGTCATATATTGCTAAGTAAGTCTTCCGTTGAGTATTAAGCCAGGCCAAGAGTTCGCTTAGGGACCATCAATGGTTCTCGAATGCCGGCCACGTCTAGAGTGTAGGCTCGGGGCGTGACATATACTCTCTTATTTAATTTTTAATATGAGTAGGGAATTGTTGGTTTTGCACATTAGTATTAAAAATATGCATCATTTGCATTGTCACCATATGTCCGTCAGACAGTTTCTTTACATACTATGTTATGTGAGTATGTGGCATGTAATTTCAGAAGTTACAATCCTTTCTTTATGGTGCATTTCCTCCTTGGTCAGTGAGGCTTAATTTCCATCATCATTTGTGATTAACGTTCCATAGAACGTTGGGGCAGCATCTTCATTTGCACGTTGTGGTATTGGTTGCCCTCACTTTAATTTTATTCTTTATTTCTCCATTATATCCTGTAACATATGTAACCTCTAAGTCATTTATCTTCTCTATTTACTATCTCATTAGCTTCCTATTCATTGCTAGGAAGACTTCCTCAACTATACATAGTGATGGTCTTCTTTTGTTTTGGGTATACACGAAAATAGAAAGTGCATAAAAGTCAAAAAAAGATTTCTTATTAGTTGAAGGATACTATTTTAATCCCTATTTAATAATATTTCATTTTAAAAAAAAAATATTCATCACATCAAATATATACTTTAAAATAAATATTATTTTCACTATGAAGAATGCACAATATTTAAATGATACGATGAAAATTTTAATTTAAACACATAATACGCAATGTAATAATTTAACTACAAGATAACAATATAATACATAACATAATAATTTTAAAAATCACAACAATAATTTAGTAATCCGGTAGGTCGTTTCCAGATTCACCAATAGTGTTAGATGAAAATCTCAGATTTGAACAATTTTTAGCTAGACATAAAAAAAAATTAAAGACATAAATGCTCATGTTGAACTCCATAATGCATTAATAGAACATTTATGAGAGCAATGTAATAATCTTGAAAGTTGGGTATTTATATACTACCTTCGTCCAACACTAGTTGACCGCTATACTAAAAATATTTGTCCAACATTACTTGTTCAATTTAGAAAATCAAGAGATAATTTACCTTTTTGTCTATTTTACCCTTGCTATTAAATATTATTTATCATCTAACATATTTCTCGAAGCACTAAATTTAATAAGGTCAAAGAATAATATAGTAATATTACCCCTATTATTTATTGTTTCTTAAGGGGGTATGTCAAGTCAATAGAGGACAATTATTGTTGGACAGATGGAGTAATATTTATGTAATTATATTTCACTAATGATTTAAATTTTATTTGAATTGTCCATTAATATATATAATATATGATATTTTCTTGTGCTTAATATTATTTAGAAATTTAGAATAAAATCAAAAGAATAAAAAGTTATATTACCTAAATCATTTCTAGCAACCTTATCATATTTATTCTCAATATGTACTACTGCATCTTCCAACAACTATGACCATTTCTTATCTTATTTAACGAGCACTTGAAAAAATAACGCAAGTATACTAAAAAAGTAGTATGGTAAGGAGGAAAGCATTTTTCCATTTTTCTATCTTTGATTAGTGCAAACTATTTTCTTTAAATAAATAAGTTCCTTAGAAATTAAGAAAATGACTTCTCTAATGAAATAGTGAAATAAGTTACATAAGTGATACTTCAAATTTATTGTCTCCTTCCACCCATCCAATTCTCCAACCCCCACCAGTGACGTAGCCAAAAATTTTATGAAGGGTGTCAAAGAATCGAATCGGTATATAAAAATAATTTAACAAATGGGTAAAATTTTATTTTTCAACTTTGGTTGTTCAATAGAAACTCACTGGGTTAAGAAACTTTATTGTTCAAGGATGTCCAAATGTCTTATTTAACAATCTAAAGTTTTATTCTACTTTTATATACAGTGTAATTTTCCGACGAACGGTGTCCAATTGGACACCCTCAGCCTAGTGTATCTCCGCCTCTGACCCCCACCCCTTGATCATCGGAATCCTGTCACCCTTTGAAGACCCATTGCTCATTTCATCCCGTCTCCATAATATTTTGCTTTATATATTATTTAACACTAGAAAATAAATAAGAAATTCACTTAATTTTTTTTAAAAAAAAAACAATTTTATAGAAAATCATTTTCCGTGAAAAATAACTTCCTTTCGTACCAAACATACACAACTTAATTTCCCAAAATTTTCATTGCGAAATTGTTTTTGTTAAAGCTACTTTAAAAAAATTGGAGAACACACTTAATGAAATGTGTGTGTTTGAACTTTTGAGCCCACCAAAATGCACAAATCATATCTACCAACCTTATCATATTTATTCTCAATATGTACTACTGCATCTTCCAAAAAATATGACCATTTCTTATCTTATTCAAAGAGCAGTTGAAAAAAAAAACGCTAGTACACTCAAAACTAGTTTGGCAGGGAGGAAAGCATTTTTTAATTTTCTATCTTTGATTAGTGCAAAATATTTTGAAAATATTTTCTTTAAAAAATAAGTTTCTCAGAAATTAAGAAAATGATTTCTCTAATGCAATAGTGAAATAAGTTACATAAGTGATACTTCAAATTTATTTTCTCCTTCCACCCACCCAATTACCCAACCCCACCCCTTGATCCTCCCACTCCTGTCACCCTTTGAATACCCATTGCTCCTTTTATTCCATCTCCATAATATTTTGCTCTATATAGTATCAAACACTAGAAAATAAATAAAAAATCCACTTAATTTTCAAAAAATCATTTTCCATGAGAAATAACTCCCTTTCGTACCAAACATACACAACTTAATCTCCCAAAATTGTTTTCTAAAAAGCTACTTTTAAAAAAATTAGAGAACTCACTTAACGAAATTTGTGTGTTTGGACTTTTGAGCCCACCAAAATTTGGATCCGGCTCCTCTCCATTTCTCTTCTCTGCATTTCCCTCAAGTTCTAGCTTGAATTGGAGACACATGTCATAGTTTAGAACTAATGGTTGGGATCTAATTGATTTGCAAAGTCCTAACCATAGTTATTTACTTCCATATATTTGCTTCTTAAATATTTTTGCAACTCATTATATTTTCCCTAAATATATTTAAAAAATTTCTTTACTGCATACATATTTAAAACTTTTACTAAATACTTTTACTTTTTTGAAAAAAAATTATAATACAGTTAAACGTTTTTATTATTCTAATAGAGTATTAAGAGCTACAATATCTATAGAGCAATATGGACTCCATTCAGGTCACAAATTTTATTTTTTTATTTGGAAAATATTATTTGAGAAATGACAAATGTTAAGGAAAAAAGTAAAAAAATCAGCAAAAAATTACTCAAGTAATTAAGAAAAGAATTCTTTTAAATATATTTAGGAAAAATATAATGTAAATTTAGAATTGTTGGATTGCAAAAATATTTAAGAAGCAAATATATAAAAGTTAATAACTATGATTAGGACTTTGCTTTAATTAATTAGATCTCAACCATTAATTCTAAACTATTACATATGTCTCCAATCCAAGTTAGAACGTAGAAAGATACCCATAGCGTGTTGCCTAATTTAGAAATGATGATTGATGACTAACTGTCCCAAAAAGTTGGCAAAGTTCCTTGTATGTTATGTATGCTTCAAGATAAAGACTACTTATATTATAACTACTTTTTTTGCACAAAAATTTGGTGAGAGCTAAACTACTTGGAGTGGGAACTAATTAACTATTTCTCATTTTTCATAAAACCAAGTCAAATGAGTGATGCTTTGTGTTGGGGGTAAATCATTGCATCCCCCAACTTTATTTCCAAAATTAAAACTTTCTCTATCTAAGGGTGTGATCGGTAAGAACAAAAAAAAAATATTTTTTAGGATAATAAGTGGGGTTTTTTTAATTTTATTTTCTTATGTTTTTTAGTATATGAGTATGAAAATATTATTTTAAAAGTATTTGTATAAAATTTAGACAAATAATATGAGAGGTGGGGACGGGGCTACAGGGGTAGGATGAAGATGAGGTAAGGAGGACACAATCAAATATAAAATGCCAAAGTAGAACTTGATTTTCCTTTTTCCATTAGAGAGGTCATGTTTTCTAATTTTTAATGAACTTGTTTTCTATAAAAAAAAAATTCAAATTTTTTAGAGTTGTTCATGGTTATGGTTAAAAAATCAAACCAAACCGCAATCTGAACTAAACCGATTAAAAAATCTGATAGTTGGTGTGGTTTTATTAGGTTTGGTTCTAAAATTTGAAAATCATTTGGTTTTGATTTGGTTTTACTAAAAAACCCCGCAAAAACAACCAAATCGAACCGTGAAATTATATATATAAATTTTATAATTATTTATATACTAGGTAAATTATTCATACTTTGCACGGGATTGGACTCTATGATTATTCAGTAATATCCGTATCTTCGATACATACTTTATATTGTCAATAACATTTTATCTTAAGGCAAAGCATTCCTTCGAAATCTTAAAGTGCTATATTAATAACATAAGCATATATAAACTAGTGACTGTACAAAAAACATATCAAGATCTGTAACAATAGAATGAAACAGAAAGGAAAAATTGAGCCCACTGAATGTAGAATGTCCCCTTAAGGAAATTATTCCCCTCTAGTACCCGAGGTTCAAAGGAATAGATCCTCTCAAGATATAACGATTATATTCACCAGTGTATTGATACAAATACAATGGTGTAATAAGCCACTCAATAGGAGAAAAGTACACGAATTATTTGCGCAGAAGAAGAAGAAGAAACTCATATTTATTGTTGTTTTAAAATGAGAGGAAATCCCTCTATTTATAGACAACAAAGGGTAGTGTCAACAAATGTTTATTGTGCTTTATCGTGAAGGTCACAACTCTTTGAAAAAGTTACAATCATTTAGAAAGGTAAGAACCTTTCATAAAAGTCACAACTTTTCATAAAAGTCGCAACTTTTCATAAAAGTCGCAACTCTTCATAAAAGTCACAACTTTTCGTAAAAGTCACAACTTTTCATTAAAGTCGCAACCCTTCTTAAAAGTCACAACGTTTCATGAAAGAGGAAAATTAGTTTTGGAAATAAATAAATTTAAAAAGGAATCCTGGTTTGTGGTGGCGCCACGTAGGCAGACCTATGGTTCTCTTTTATATATATATATGATTATTCATAAATAAATATAAATATTTAATTTTAATTAACTTCAGTCTTAATATCATCATTTTCTCAAGCCCAACTGTTAAATTTTAGCCCACCTATTAAAACCCTAAGACCAAGACATCAAAATCTAGTACTTTAATCTTTACCTACTCTACGTCACATTATATAATCACACTTTCTCTTAATTAAATCAGTTTATTCGCGTTATAATAGCTCTAGTGTTGCTTAATTGATTCCATAATAACTTTCTTGCGGATTGTTCATGTATTAGGTGATTGTGTTTATCAAGATGTGTATACTCTCAACAATTTAATTTAATTTATTACTTTCAAACCGAAAAAAAAAAACAAAAAGCCCAAACCAAACCGAATCAAACTGACAACAACCAAACCAACAGTTATTTTTTCATTTGGTTTGGTTTGATTTTACAAATTTTAAAATTGACTAAATTGATTTGGTTTTGATTTTAACCAATAACCGAACCATGAACACCCCTAAAAAAATTTGCCAACCAAATATAAAAATGAGATAAATTTAGAAAAATACAATGTTATAACTTACATTGTAAAACTGTAACTCGTAACTTACCTCGCAAATGTTTGACCCCAAAACTCTGATAAGAAAATGATTTTGCTATCGACGACAAATAATGAGTTTATTATCGGCTTGTTTTGGCATTTAATTTAGAGGAAATTTCATAAATAGTTAAGAGTAGAAGCATGATGATCGAGACTTCTTAGCTAATGTTTGAGTAATTACATAACATAGCTATAGTTTGAGTAGTTATCCATATCACGATTTGTATATCTCACATGACTATTAAACATTTATACAAATAGGATTCTCAATTTAATATTTTATAATGATATATGTTGCAATTTTGAAAAATAAACCCACGATTCATAGTCCCAGGAATTACGGAAAAAATTGCACGAATCACCCGTTGTATTTGTACCAATTGATTTTCTGTTCGTATTTATTTGTTCAAAATTACATGAAGATGAGATTGAATTGTATTTGCATCAGTTTATTTTCTCCTCTCTTTTACTTGACGAAGCGCACAAACAATTTCTCCTTTCTCTTAGGGGTAGGACTTACTAAACAGCCACCCTGGTTGGTATTGGTGTGTGCTGTTTGTATATTTTTGTTTCAAAATTACACTTAGATCGGATTGATTTGTATTTGTATCGTGTGATTTTTGTTTGTATTTTTTGTGTTTCTGCAGTACACGAATATCTGATTGAATTTTATTTTTATCGAATTATATTTGTATTCCTAGAATTTCGATGGTATGTATAATTGATACATCTAGTGATTTGTATTTGTATAGTTTGTATAACTGATACAAAATCAAATATATATTTTAAATTTATTGATTAAGGGGTTAATTTTTCTTTGATATGATTTGTATTTATATATGTTGAAAGTTTTTACACAACTAGTAATTTGAAATTGTATTTCAAAATATGCGTGTGTATATACACACACACATACAACTGAGGTAAATATACAAACAAGTAATTATATGCAAATACTGAAATTATACAAATAGTTGCTGATAATATACAAATATGAACTACAAATTTCACATGTGGGGTTAAAACTACATAAATATATAAATCAAATATATATAGATATAAAATATTCAGAAAAAGAATCTTAAAAGATATACAAATGATAAATGCTAGACATTTAAAGTATAAACAACTGATGCATAAAAACAAACAAGTAATTGTATATAATTGTTGAAAATATTAAAATAAGGTCTAAACTTTATAATCGCTAAAATTATGAAATAAGACCTAATAAATATATATACAATTAATACAAAAAAGCAAAAGAGCTGCAATAAACACCGAATCAACAAATTAATAAAATTGTATACAACATAATGTGAAATTTATTAATACAAAAACAAATCACCAAAATATACAAAGTATTATAAAAAGACATAAAATGGAGAAATTAAAACAGTACAAATACCTCAATTTCTTCTACATCGTCCATGAACCTAGAATCAACATCGTTATAATATGTAGTTTTTGATTCATTATTACTAGATGTAATTTCTTTTACTTTTCTTTTCTTTTTTGAACTCATCAAATCTTTTGAACCTTAGACCTTTGCTCATATTGGTTTAACTGAAAACTGAAGACGGTAGACAAAATTGTTTGAACGAATGAACAAAAATATACAAACGAAAATAAAAATAATAATTGAAAACCACCATAGGTTACGTGAAATTGGGGAAACACAATTAGGAGGGGAAAATGATATCTTTGAAGCTTTAAAAATTCATATTGTTGAGTGAATTTAAGAGGAAAATCATTGAGAAGTAAGATGAGGGATAATATATAATTTGTATAAGAGGAAAACTGGCAAGAGAGAGGGCAATTATCGTTTGATACAATTTGAGTTCATGGGGCCTGTGGATTAATAACCACCCGGATGAAGCATTAGTGATAAATTATAATTATTTGAAACTATATCTTTGTTAAGTAATTTACTAGTAGATGTTTGCTTAATTACGTAATTTTCCCTTTATTTTACACTCTAGCCATTTGCTAAGATATGTGGTAGGTTCTGGCCTTTTTCTATAACTACCCAAAATCGTCGTTAATCAAAAGCATCTTGTGCGAAATCCAGGAATTGTGAAAATATAGTGTCAAATCTAAAAATTTTGAGCACACAAAGAAATTGGATTATTTTAAATTGAATGGGCCAATGTCAGCCCACCATAGCGGGAAAACTTCTACTATGGCGTTGGCAATATAGCTCCTGCACAGCCGATGATATAGTGGGATGACGGAAAATCGAACCCTAGTTATACTTTGTCTTTTATTTTTCCCACTTTAACAAGGACAAAATAGACGAGGCTGCTCCAAAAGTCCTTCTAAGGCATCCTCGGCAAGGGCGTTATGGAGGGGAGAGATTTCAGTGGAAGAAAGGTGAAAACCCAAGGAATTCTGATTCTCATTCATCTCGATTTACTCTCACAGAGCCGGAAGCTCGTAGTCGAGGTTCACCAACAATTTTTTGGTACTCATGTAGGCTAGGTTTTCCTTAACCAAGTAGTTATACTCGTTCTACTTATATTATATCTAGTAGATAGTTAGAGATTGCATGCTTAAGCCTTCAGGCACAGAGTCTGGACAGTTGACTAAGTGACTAGGGTGGCGGGTTGACAATGGTTTTTAGCTAATTGTGGTCATTTTACATTATTGATGGGTGTTATCCCGGGAGGGGCAATTATGGGTGATTTGATGTAACACCTCGTATTCTAGAAAACCAAAAATGCAGAAATCCCAGAAGTTGCAGGTGCCACCAACAGGGCCACCTACGGATCGTAGGGTGACCCACGGACCGTATGTGGGGTCCGTAATTGGTGACCTGCAGCCCCTCCCCAGCAACTCCAGAAAGTTCAGCTAAGAGTCGATCCATGGCCGGACCTACAGACTATAGGTCAGACCACGGGCCGTGGATTGAGACCCTCAGTACCTCTCCTCGGAAGCCGAACCACAATTGACCAGGACTGGCCGTCAGTCAGTCCACGATCCGTTGGTCATGGGCCGTCGGTGTTCTCGTCAAATTTTAAGTCAGGGTTGTCTGGTCTTTTCCCTATGCGTTAGACCCCTAAACTACGTCCTTTAACTTTTAAACTATATTGTTTTGGTCAGTTTTAGCCTAGTAACTAAATTAGAACTTACCCTAGTCAACTCATACTCCAAAATTCATCCAAATTGATCGAAAAAGAGGAGAAAGAGTCGACCAACCCTTTCCAAGAATGCAACAAGGTTTCTTCCAGTTACAACCCCAAAATTGAAAGATTTCTCCGTGAAATTCATCACCAGGTATGTGGGATTTCACTAGTGGGTTTCTTTCACCCATTAGGTCCCCAGAATTCAGTCAGATTCTTGATTCCCTTCATTATATTTAGACTTAGGGTTCTAGAATTTCAGATTCTTGTTGTGATTTAGCTGTTAGTCTAATCCAAATCAGAATATTACATTTTCGTAACTATGTTGCTTAATTCTTGCATAAAATTCAGAACCCTAGTTGTGTAGATTCGTTTAGTTCATGAATTACACTTGCTAGGTCAGTTTATACAGATATACATGCATCAGTTTGCAAATGTTTCATTATTAGTACTTAATGTTGCATTTTTAGTTAGAATATCATAATTTTGAGCTATCCAGTTTGTAGCAGTTATGTTGTATTTTATACATTCTAGTTAGGTGTAGGCTTAATACTGAGTGGACTAAGGTTAGTCACCCTCATAGTCCTAGAACTACGTGCCCATGTAGGTTAAGTCCCCTTTGTGAGCATCATATTTAGTGATCATGCCAGTCATGCCTTTATACCCCTGGCAAGGTATATTGGGTCATCTCGATGGGGCAATACATTGGACTCCATGTTTAGCTCACGTGGTTTTATGTCGGTTATTAGTAGCTCCCACAGTTAGATTCTAGTGCATTGACCAGGTTACCAGTTATATCTGAGTATTCAGTTTCAGCATGTTATGTACTTGGTCATTGCATCCAGTTTAGCTCACGATTAGTATGTTCAGTATATTCATCATGTTCATCTTATATCATTGCTCAGCATGGTTTATTTCAGTTATGTATTGTTGTTCAATTTTATCTTATCCTGCATGCTCAGTACCTTTCAAGTACCGACGCATATTCTGCGTTACATCTTCTCGTTATGTAGGTTCAGGTACTTAGCACTCAGATCACGCATAGATCGGTTCCCGATCTCCAGCTCAACAGTATCAGTGGTGAGTCCTCATTCTTTGAGGATGATGGACAAGTTTTCTTTCATTTTAGTACTTTAAATTTTTTTACTCTTCTAATTCCGTTTTTTTTTTTTTTCCATTTTTCCCTCACGTACAACCTTTAATTAATTTTATTTTCTTTATTTATCTTTAATAATACTTTATATTCTTAAAAATAAAGAATACACACACACACACACACATATATATATATATATATATATATATATTAGTATTTTAATTCTTTTGACATTTTTTTAATTTTAAAAGACCAAAAGTCTCACTTTAAAATTTTACAAAATATCAAAGGTGACTATATTTTTTTAATTTTGTTCATCAACAATTATATTAATTTTCTTACTTCCTTACCTTAATCTGATAATTAATGTCATTTATATCATTTCCTTAAATCACTTTTTTTTTTCTTTTTTCTTTTTAATTTTTTACTCTCCTTTATTTATTTATTACAAGAAATTAGTTATTGTAACTTTGTAAAACATATATTTAAATATATTAACGTAATTTGGTTTTGTTTTTTATTAAAAAACTAGATCATCTCTTCTGCTAAAGATCTATACAACTATATCCATAACAAATAATAAAGTTAAAAATATAAGATAACGACACTCTTCTTACTTAAGATATTTATTTAATTTCATAAAAAAATGACATTTTCTTTTATTTATTTTTTAAATATAATTGCTCAAAAATTGTCTTGGAAGTTTATCAATTGTGCATTTATTTTCAAATTTTAAATCATTTCATCATTAATGCTATTAATTATATTTATTTTTTTCCTTAACCTCATCATTAATGTTATTTATATTATTTCCTTAAATCACTTTTTTCCTTTCTTTGTTCATTTTTACTTTTTATTTATTCATTTATTTTAAAATTTTAGTTATTGGTATATAGGTTTTTTAGTATTATTTTGATCTTCTATAAAATAAAATTTTGAATTATGGCCAATTTAAAGAAAATAATTAATTAGATGAATTCATTTTTAAGTTGAAAATAAGATCTATTTTCTCTTCTTAGACTACTTTAGGTTAAGCATTTTAGTATTTTTTCAAAAAATGAAATTATAAATGTGAAATTATTAGAAGTAGAATTTTCAAAAAATTATTATGGTAGCCATCATAAACAATGTATTCATAATTTCTTTAAATGCATGAAATTGATTAAAATCCGTGAATACTTATATATTGTCTATTTGGTTCTTTGATTGATTTTTAAATAAAAGTTAATTACTTTCATTAATGAATGATATTGTGTTTGAATTAAAGTTAACTGGGAGTGGATATGATATTGTATTAAAATCATAATTTTGTAATTCGATTTTTAAAAATGTTATAACATTATCATGTCAATTCTTTTTAAACAAAAAATGATCGTTTTCTCTGATGTCAACTTAATGTGAAGATATTATTTTAATTTATAGAAAGTTCATTTTAAATTACTGTTATACCGTGCGAAGCGCGGACAAGTTTTCTAGTTTTAAAATTAAAGTAGAATTCATTGTTGAATAAAGTTATGGACTTACGTTTTCCTTTTCTTTTAAATCATATTTATGTATGTTATGTTGAAATTGGACATAAGAGTATTATGTTAACTTTTTTGTTTTGAATTTAGAACTTATGTTATATTTTGAATTTCATTTGTTTTAGGAGTATTGACTAGATATTATGCATTGGAAGCTATTTTCTTAAGTTAGACTTGATAGATTATCTCTTTGTCAAATGTTTTATAATTTTATGACATTATATATATAATATTTTTTTTTTCAAACATGCATTACATGATGTTTCACAGAAATTCTGTACTTTCAATTTTTATTATTAATTTAATTAAAATATTCTAAATTGAAAACTATAAATCAATTATTTTTTATAATATTAGTTAAAACATAAGTTTATTAATTAACATATTTTTCAAAAGACAATATATATCTTAAATAATCGATTTAATATCATTTATAAAACCCTTATTTCCTAATATAATTTTTTAATTTTAAATAATTAATTTATATTTTTAAAATTCTATAACGACCTGTTCCCTTCGTCATAGAAAAGACAATGAGGAAATTTTTTTGGCCGGAAAACTTTTTTTGTAGTTACTTGAGATTTTCCAACCTAGTCCAGATTTGGACGAAATCAGAGTCTGTGAGGTATAGGGAAATCTGGTAGCAATTGGGTCATCTAATTATGAATTCGATCACATGATTAGATAGGTAAGTTGTTAAGGAACCCATACGACTTTACGGAATTGAATTCGGGCAAGTAAAACTCTTGGAACTGATCTTAGCGTGAACAGGTAGTTTCTGAGTGTCGTTGGTTAAGGTGTGTTGTGAAATGGGGTATTGGAATTATTAAAATAGCTCACTGTTTCGTGCAAACCGCTTTGGCGGGGAATTCTACCGCTAGGCGGGGCCGCTGTAGCGGGGTGAGGACCGCTGCGGCGGGTCCAACGCGACTTAATTCAGAAATAAACCCCAAAACGTCTTTATTCTGCACTTTTTGACTTTGAGAGTAAGGAGACGAACCCCAGGCGATTCTTGACAGTTTTCCACAATTTTTAAGGCTAAAGGTAAGGTTTTAACTCCCTGAATCCATTTTTTGATCCGTAGAACATAATCTAATGGGAGGGTTTTTGATCTAGAAGTTATGGTGGAAACAACCCTAATTTAGATACTTGGGATCATGGGTATGATCTAGGGTTGATAAATTTGTTGGTAATCTGGGTAATTAGTGATTAATTATTGATTTCTGTGTTATTATGATTGTTTGTAGACCAAGAACAAGCGGAACGAATCCGAAAAGGGAAGGATCACATTTCTTAGGGTTTCAAGCTTGTTTCGAGGTAGGTGATGGTTGTGATTCTATGATTGTGTGATGTATGTTTGTTCTTGCTTCATTATGATACATGTATGTATATGGATGTTGCATTATTGATCACATTAATTGTAAATGGGGATATATGAATGATGAATGCCATGAATCATAACTTGATTGTATGATTATGAGAATGTACTTTGTGATTGCGATTGTGGCTTGTTGAATGGATCGAGTGTTGCGCTGCAACACACTAACTTGGATCAGTTGCCATGTTCCAGCATAATTATGGAATTAGTTGCCACGTTCCAGCATAATCATTGGATCGGGTACCACATTCCGGTATGCTAACAGTTTGGGTTTGGGTTCAATGAGAGGACCAATGACTTGATATAACTGTGATATTTGAGAATTGTGAAACTGTTCGTTGTTCGGTATATGCATGCTATTATTATGTTGTGATGACTTATATATGTTGCACTTTTTGGGATAGCCGCATGATCCTACCAGTACACTATGGTTGTGTACTGATACTGCACTTGCTCTTTCTTTGTTGAGTATAGGGCATCTTCAGGCGGCTATTGACAGATCTCGCTTAACAGATTAGTGATCGTCGATCAAATTCAAGGGTGAGCCAGTTCTTCCAGGCTTTCATGAGTTCTTTTTTCGTGTATGTCCACATTTCAGACTTAGACTTTTTAGGTAGTTATTAGTTTATTAGTTTGGGGTCGTAACCCTTCTTGTTAGACTTATGGATCTTGTTAGATGTTTTGGTATATTGAGTTTCAAGTTCTAGGCATATTTCATTATTGTTTAGTTGTTAGATCTTTTGAAAGTTTATGAGAATTTCAGTTTTTAGCTATTTATCTTTCTTCCATAACTTAAATGCTATATTATTTGATTAGAGTTGGTTAATTAGTTAGTATTAATAGTTCTCCCACCGGAGGGTTTGTGTGGGTGCCAATCACGATGGTCTAGGTCGTGAAAAAGTTAGTATCAGAGCCTAGGTTCATTGATATCGATGTACAAAAATGAGTTTAGTAGAGTCTTGCAGAACGGTACGGAAACGTCTGTACTTTTATTCGAGAGGCTATAGGACTTTAGGAAATCTCTCTATTTTTCCTGTCTCCTTTCGTGCTATAACTTGATTCCTATTGGGATCTGGTGATTGAAATTGGTATCTAACCTCCTTCACTCTTCTGTCCGCAGATGGTTAACACTAGATTCAACGACATCAGGCCCGTAGCTCCCGTCAATGCTCCAGCTGAGGAATCTGCAGTGAGAAGTCGCGGTTGAGGCAGGGGTAGTGAAAGAGCTAGGGGTAAAGGCCGCGGAAGAGTGGTTCCTACTAGAGATAGGGTACAAGTTGAAAATACTCCCCAAAATGAGCCCCTTCTCGTACATCATGAAGAGATAGAGGAGAATGTTGAGGTTGAAAATGCTGAGGAAGTTGGACAAGAGGAAGAGTTGCAGGCTGAGAAAATAGGCATTCCATCCATCGACCTAGTATTAGCTCAGCAGATCATGTCATTATTGAAAGGGTTGGTTGGTCCTGGAGTACGTCCTTCTGTTCAGGCAACTCAAGGTCCCGCCAATCCTCCTATTGCTATCACTGTCCCCAAGGTGGGAGGGAATGTAGGTAATGATGCTTTCTTTCGTCCTTTGTTGGGTTCTGTTATGACTGGTAATGAGCATGAAGTGTTGACTAAGTTTTTAAAGCTAAAGCCTCTTGTGTTTCTTGGTTCTGAGAGTGAGGATGCTCATGAGTTTATCTTAGACTGTTATGAGAGGCTTCATAAGTTGGGAATTGTCCATCAGCATGGGATTGAGTTTGTGACTTTTCAGCTTCAAGGTGAGGCTAAGCAGTGGTAGAGAGTTTATATGGAATGCAAATCTTCAGTTTTACCTCCACAATTTCATGATCTGTTTTTGGAGAAATATGTGCCTAGGACCTTGAGGGATCGTAAGAAGGATGAGTTCATGGCTTTGGAGTAAGGTGATCATGCTTTGTCCAGATATGCTACTGAATTGGTGACTATTGAGGAGGAGAGGATCCGTTTATTTATTATGGGGGCTAAACTCTAAGTTGTAGGTATTATCTATTCATATGACCTCTGCAGGGATGAGCTTTAATGAGGTAATAGACTTTGTTAAGAAAGTGGAGGGGGTGAGGCGAGACAGTCAGGCTATAGCTTTGGCAAAAAGGGCCAAGAACTCGGGTAACTTTCAAGGTTCTTATTCCAATGGGTCAGGGAGGCCAACACTTGAAACCAGGCCAATTCAATTTGCCATACCCGCTTCTACATGTAATTACTTGGGAACTCCACCTCATAATTTGATTCAGGATAGCTAAGGAGTCACACTTTCGACGGGCAGCAGACCATCTTTTAATCGTACTTGCTACAATTATGAAGAACCTGGGCATATGAGGAGAGATTGTACCCACCCATGAGTGTTGGATTCCGTGCAATATCCATCTAGAGCAGTGGTACCTGTGTGAAATGGTAATAATGGTTGAGGGCATCCACAAGGTGGGCGAGGAGGAAATCAGCGAGGCTGTGGGGGTAGAGAAAATGGTAATGCAGGCAGAGGTACAGTGTAGCCAGGTAGGGAATTCGCTCGTCATGATGATAGAGCTCAGTGTTACGCCTTTCTGGGGAAGAATGAGGCAGAGGCATCTGAAACGGTGATCACATGTACTATTTTTGTCTGTGACCGAATGACTAATGTGTTATTTGATTCGGGTTCTACTTATTCATATGTATCTGTACAATTCTCCTCAGAATTTGTTATGATTTGTGATATACTTGATGCCCCCATCCATGTTTCTACCTCAGTTGGAAAGTTTGTCATAGTCATCCATGTCTATCGTGCTTGTCCTATTTTGTTTATGGGTTTGAAGACTTGGGGTAATTTGGTGATTTTGGATATGACTAACTTTGATATAATCTTAGGCATGACTTGGTTGTCCCCTATTATGCTGTGCTTAATTGTAACACTAAGTTTGTAACTCTAGAAATTCCGGCAAGGGAAAAGTTATTGTGGGAAGGGGTGTACAAGCCTAAGCAAGCTAAGATCATATCCTCCATTTGGGCTAGGAAACTAGTAGGGCAGGGTTGTTTGGCTTATTTGGCGCATATTAGGGATGTTGAGGTTGAGACTCCATCTATTGAGTCTATTCCTGTGGTGTTAGAATTTAGAGAAGTCTTTCCTAATGACTTGCCAGGTATGCCTCCGGATAGAGATATAGACTTTTGCATTGATTTAGAACCCGGTACTCGTCCCATTTCCATCCTTCCATATCGCATGGCTCCGGCGGAATTAAGAGAGCTTAAGGCTCAAATCCAAGAGCTTCTTGATAAAGGATTTATTCATCCTAGTGCTTCCCTATAGGGTGCCCCAGTTTTGTTTGTTAAGAAAAAAAATGGTAGTATGAGAATGTGTATAGATTACCGGCAATTAAATAAGGTCACTATTTGAAAAAAGTACCCTTTGCCTCGAATAGATGATCTTATTGACCAATTGCAAGGTGCATCAGTTTTCTCCAAGATTGATATAAGGTCTGCCTACCATCAGTTGAAAATTAGGCCTGAGGATGTGCCCAAAACGGCGTTTAGAACCCGCTATAGGCACTTTGAGTTTCTAGTTATGTCCTTTGGCTTGACTAATGCGCCTGAAGCTTTTATGAGTTTAATGAATGAGGTGTTCAACCCATTTCTTGATTCATTTGTCATAGTCTTTATTGATGATATTTTGGTCTATTCGAAAAGTGAGGAAGAGCATGCCGACCATCTTCATATTGTTCTGGGTGTTCTTGGGAAACAAAGGTTGTATGCTAAATTTTCAAAGTGTGAATTTTGGTTGACTTCTGTTGCATTTTTGGGACATGTAGTTTCAAAAGAAGGGGTATTGGTAGATCCTCAAAAGATTGAGGCGGTTAAGAATTGGGTTCAGCCTAGCTCTGTGACAAAAGTTAGGAGTTTTGTTGGGCTCGCTAGCTATTATCGTCGATTTGTGAAGAACTTTGCTTCTATTTCCACTCACTTGACAAATTTGACCGAAAAGGAGATACCATTCGAATGGATTGAAAAATGTGAGGAGAGCTTTCAAAAGCTCAAGACTCTTTTGACCACCGTACCCATTCTAGCATTACCAGTTGAGGGTAAGGATTTTATTCTTTATTGTGATGCTTCACATTCTAGTTTGGGTGCTGTGTTGATGCAGGATAAGAATGTTATAGCTTATGCATCGCGTTAATTGAAGGTGCATGCGAGGAATTACCCAAGTTTGCTCTTAAGATTTAGAGGGATTGCTTCTATGGTGTTACGTGTGAAGTGTTTATTGATCATCGTAGTTTGCAGCATTTGTTCACTCAAAAGGATCTGAATTTGAGATAGTGAAGGTAGATGGAGTTACTCAAGGATTATGATGTGACCATTCAATACCATTCGGGTAAGGCGAGTAAAGGATCAAAATCATCCTTTATGTTTGAGTTAAGAATCAAAGTAGTCCCTATCTTTTAGCATGGAACACTAATAGTCCTTCATGTTTAAAGAATTGGTACATATTTAGTATTCTTTCAAACTTCCGTTGGATTTTTTAACGGGACTTTTTTTTGCACCATGAGAAAGTTTCCCCCAAAACTCAATTTTTTCAAATCACTTCTTTTTCTTCTTCCCTTTCTTCTTCAATCAAACCCTAAAGTCAAAATTTTATTCTAAATTCCATTAAAAGCTTAGTCAATTCGTGGAAGCAACGTAGCCATGTTGTTAAGGAACAACATTGACAGAGAATCAACTCCTACTTATGGTGGATTAGTTTTTTGATCATTGTTATTTCTTTTGCAAATTCATGTATTTTGTACATGTGAAACAAAAAATTGGTAGAAAGATTAATACAAAGATGGATCAACTTATATTGTATATATATTAGAGAAGAAGAGTGACAGAAGAAAAGTACAGGAAAAATGACAACCTACAATGAAAAGACTTGTTAGCATCGGCAAGATTCAAAAAACAAATCCTACGATGAGTACAATTATGAAAGAACATACAACTAGAGTTTGATTACAGAGTATGTAGGATGAGTTTTTGTAGAACAATACTCTCCTTTGCTCACTTGTTTTTATAAATACTAAAATAACTATATGTATATTTGTAGTGATTCTTGGAAGGAGTTTCCTTCAAGTTGCTCAAAATTTCCTTCAATTTTTTATTTTTGTTTGTATAATAGGAAAATCAAAGTTGTGGAATTAAGGATGAATCTACGGAAAAGAAGGGAAAAATCTGATTTTCACCAAGTGAAAACAGAGTTATTGAAGAAGACAGCAAAATTTGGTTTGCAATGGTGAAAACAAAATTATCAGGTTTATATTTTCTCACGTGCAAAGAAAAGTTTTGTTAAAAAGTAGACAGATGTTTGGAAGAATACTAAAAGTGTACCAATTCTTGAAACAAAAAGGACTATTAATGCTCCATGTTAAAAGACAGGGACTACTTTGAATCTTGAGTCAAACATAAAGGATGATTTTGATCCTTTTCTCGGGTAAGGCTAATGTAGTGGCAGACGCTTTGAGTCTAAAAAAGGTGAGTATGGGTAGCTTAGCTTGCTTGAGTGTATCCAAGCGACCCTTGGCTAAGGAAATTCAGACCTTGGAATCTAAATTCATGCAATTAAGCATCTCAGAAAAAGGTGGGGTGTTAGCTAGAATTGAAGTGAGGGCCACATTCATTGAGGAGATCAAGGCCAAGCAATTTGAGGCTGAAAATTTGAATAAACTTAAGAAGAAGAATGCGATTGGTAAGGCACAAGACACCACTCTTGATGCGGAAGGTGCTTAGTTTTAAAGGAAGAATTTGTGTTCCTCGAGTTGATGACTTGATTCAAATATTGTTGGCAGAATCTCATGGTTTGCGATATTCCATTTATCCGGGGGTGACCAAGATGTACCGATATTTGAAGCAAATTTATTGGTGGCTGGGCATGAAGAAGGATATAGCGGAGTTTGTGGCTAAGCATCAAAATTGTCAACAAGAGAAGTATGAATACCAAAGGCCTGCAGGTTTGCTTCAAAGAATGCCAATTCTGGAATGGAAGTGGGAATGATAGCCATGGATTTTGTGGTTGGTCTTCCCAAGACTTTGGGGAAGTTTGATTCTATTTGGGTAGTGGTTGATAGATTGACTAAATCAACCCATTTTATTCCGGTAAGAATAGATTATACTGCTGAGCAATTGGCTAAAGTTTATGTGAAAGAGATAGTAAGGTTGCATGGGGTGCCCCTTTCTATCATCTCAGACCGTGGTACCTAATTCACATCGAAGTTTTGGAGGAAATTACATGATGAATTGGGCACACAACTCACTTTTAGTACAACCTTCCATCCACAGACAGACGGGCAGTCAGAAAGGACTATTCAAGTGTTAGAAGACATGTTGAAGGCATGTGTGATTGATTTTGGAGGGCATTGGGATAAGTTCTTACCTTTGTGTGAATTCTCTTATAATAAAAGTTATCACTCCAGCATTGATATGGCACCATTTGGGGCACTTTATGGGAGGGGATGTAGATCTCCCACAGGATGGTCTGAGGCTAGAGATGTGAAACCTTTTGGGGTTGATTTAGTGAGGGATTCTCAAGATAAGGTGAGGAGTATTCAAGCCAAGCTTCTAGCAGCCCAAAGTAGAGAGAAGAAGTAGGCAGACCACAAGGTAAGAAATATGGCATTTCAGACTAGTAAGAATGTTCTTCTTAAGGTATCACCCATGAAAGGGGTGATGAGATTTGGCAAGAAGGGCAAGCTAAGTCCGCGATACATTGGTCCCTTTGAGGTTCTTGAATGTGTAGGACCAGTAGCGTATATATTGGATTTACCTCCTAACCTATCGGAAGTTCATCTGGTATTTCATGTGTCCATGTTGAAGAGATATCATGGTGATGGGGATTATATCATTAAGTGAGACTCAATTGTGTTAGATAAAGACCTCCAATATGAGGAGGAACCAGTTCCAATTCTTGATCATGATGTGCGTAAGCTGAGGACCAAGGAGATCAAGTACGAGAAAGTTTAATGGAAACATCGTCCAGTTGAGAAAGCTACTTGGGAAACCGAGAGGGACATGCGAGACAAGTATCCCCAATTGTTCGTCGATTCAGGTACTACTCCATTCTTTCTTTAGCCTATTTTTCTGAAGTTTGTTACTCGGGGACGAGTGATGGATAAATTTGTACCTACTGTAACAACCTATTCCCGTCGTTATAGAAAAGCCAATGGGGAAAAATTTTGGGCCGAAAAACTTTTTCGTAGTAACTTGAGATTTCCCAACCTAGTCCAGATTTGGACGAAATTGGAGTTTGTGAGATCTATGGAAATATGGTAGTAATTGTGTGATCTAATTATGAATTCGATCACATGAGTAGATAGGTAAGTCATTAAGGAACTCGTACGACTTTACGAAATTGAATTCGGGCGAGTAGAACTCCCGGAATTGATCTTAGCGTGAACGGGTAGTTTTTGAGTGTCGTTGGTTGAATGTGTGTTGTGAAATGGGGTATTGGAATTATTAAAATAGCTCACTGTTTCGTGCAAGCCACTTTGGCGGGGAATTCTGCTGCTAGGACGGGGCCGCTGTAGCGGGGTAAGGACCGTTGTGGCGGGTCCGATGCGACTTAAGTCAGAAATAAACCCCAAAACGTCTTTATTCTGCACTTTTTGACTTTGAGAGTAAGGAGACGAACCCTAGGCGATTCTTGATAGTTTCCACCATTTTTAAGGCTAAAGGTAAGGTTTTAACTCCCCGAATCCATTTTTGATAAAACCGTAGAACGTAATCTAATGGGTAATTATCGATGGGGGAGAGTTTTTGATCTAGAATTTATGGTGGAAAGAACCCTAATTTGGATACTTGGGATCATGGATATGATATAGGGTTGATAGAATTGTTGGTAATCTGAGTAATTAGTGATTGATTATTGATTTCTGTGTTATTATGATTGTTTGTAGACCAAGAACAAGTGGAACGAATCCGGAAAGTGAAGGATCAAGTTTCTTAGGATTTCAAGCTTGTTTCGAGGTATGTGATGGTTGTGATTCTATGATTGTGTGATATATGTTTGTTCTTGCTTCATTATGATACTTGTATGTATGCGAATATTGCATTATTGATCACATTAATTGTAAATGAGGATATATGAATGATGAATGCCATGAATCATGACTTGATTGCATGATTATGAGAATGGACTTTGTGATTGTGATTGTGATTGTGATTGTGGCTTGTTAAATGGATCGGGCGTTGCATTCCGACAAACTAACTTGGATCGGTTGCCATGTTCTGGCATAATTATGGGATCGGTTGCCATGTTTCGGCATAATCATTGGATCGGGTACCATGTTTTGGTATGCTAACTGTTTTGGTTTGGGTTCCATGAGAGGACCAAAGACTTGATATAACTGTGATATTTGAGAATTTTGAAACTATTCGTTGTTTGATATATGCATGTTATTATTATGTTGTGATGACTTATATATGTTGCACTTAGTGGGATAGCTGCGTGATTCTACCAATACACTGTGGTTGTGTACTGATACTGCACTTGCTCTTTCTTTGTTGAGTACAGGGCATTTTCAAGCGGCTATTCACAGACCTCGCTTAGAAGATCAGTGATCGTCGATCGAATTTAAGGGTGAGCCAGTTCTTCCAGGCTGCCATGAGTTCTTTTTTTGTCTATGTCCATATTTTGGACATAGACTTTTCTAGTTAGTTATTAGTTCATTAGTTTTGGGTCATAACTCCTCTTGTTAGACTTATGGATGTTGTTAGATGTTTTGGTGCGTTGACTTTCAGGGTCTAGGCCTATTTCCACATTGTTTAGTTGTTAGATCTTTTGGAAGTTTATGGGAGCTTCAGTTTTTAGCTATTTATCTTGCTTCCGTAACATAAATGCTATAGTATTTGATTAGAGTTGGTGAACTAGTTAGTATTAATGGTTCTCCCACTGGAGGGTTAGTGTGGGTGCCAATCACGATGGTCTGGATCGTGACAAATTCTATATAACTTTATGATTACACTAGTAACCAAAAAGTACACTTGTAGTTACACTGTGGCTAACAAACATGTTAGCATAATTACTAGGCTAGTAATTACTACCCTATTAATTACACCAATTCCAATTACCAGGTGGCTTTCTAGACAGACCCTTAGTGTAGTTAAAACTAATGCTATTCATGCCATAATTTGTTTTAAGGAATTTAGTTAATACCTTTCAAAGTTTGAACCCATCGAATGGACACCCTTAGTCTCTCTAATCTTGGTAATCAACAATTGTGTTATGTGTTATGATTGTGAACTTGACCCGATTACTTCATTCAAACCTTTCCCAGCATTTACTTTATGTTGATACAACACATGCTCTTGTGAATTAGTTTACGAATTTTGATAAATTCAACCTCCAATATCTTTGCGATTCGACCCTGACTCTTGTTCGATATTTATTTTACATATGATCGTAGTCGCCTCCTTAACCAGAGAGTTGTTCTGAATATTACCAAAAAATCAAAAGTTTTCCAAGAAAATGACCACATTCCTGTTTATATACGTCAAAAATTGGGACAAAAAATGCCCTTACGCTGCCAATTTCGTGGAGAAAAATTATGGAGACATTGCAATTTTTTCTCCCTATCTTTATTTCGCGGAGAAAAAATAATTGTAGACTGAAACAAGGAGCAACCATTATCTTGCTCTTTGTTCCAACCTTGTCTTGGGTAGTTTAGGTGAGAACCCCCTAATTAATTTCTCATATAATTGTAACGACCTGATTCCGTCTTAGGGAAAAGCCAATGGGGTCAGAAAACTTTTTGGTAGTAACTTGAAATTTCCTAACCTAGTCCCGTTTTGGACGAAATCGAAGTCAGTGAGGTCTAGGGTAAGATGGTAACAAATGAGAGATCTAATTATGAATTTGATCACATGAGTAAATAGCTAAGACGTTGAGGAACCCGTACGACTTTATGAATCGAATTCGGGCGAGTAGAACTCCCAAAACTGATCTTAGCGTGAATGGATATTTTTCAAGTGTCATGGGATGAAGGTGTGTTGTGAAATGAAGGTTTGGAACTCTTAATTTAACTCTATGTTTCCGTGCAAGCCGCTAAGACAAAATTATTCTAGCTAGGGCGGGGACGCTGAAGCGGGATGAGGTCCGCTGTGGCGGGACAGTCGCAACTTAAGTCAGAAATAAACCCCAAGAACATTATTATTCTGCAACATTCGATCTTGAGAGCTAAGGAAACCCAGAGATACTTCTTGGAAGTTTTCCACCTCTTTTAGCACCAAAGGTAAGGTTTTTACACCCTGAATCCATTTTTCGATCAAGAACTAAGTTTCTTGGGTAACTATCGATGGGGGAGGGTTTTGATCTTGAAATTATGGTGGAAAAAGCCCTAATCTGGGTATGGGGATCAAGGGTTTGGCCTATGGTTGATATTATTAATTATAATCTAGGTAATTAGGTCTTGTTTATTGATCCTCACATTATATTGATTGTTTGTAGACCAAGAACAAGCGGAAAGAATCTGGAAAGGGAAGAATCAAGTTTCTTAGTGGATTTAAGCTTTGTTCGAGGTAGGTGATGGTTGTCATTTAATGTTTTGCGTGATGTATGTTGGTAATTGCTTCATTGTAATGCATGTATGTATGGGAATGAAGTCTTGTTGCTCACACCTAATGTAATTGAGTATGAAGGAATGATTGTATGCCATGAATAAACACTTGATTGTATGATTATGAGAATGTACATTGTGATTGTGGCTTGTTGAATGGATCGGGTGTCACGTTCCGACACACTAACTGAGATCGAATGTCACGTACTGAAATATATATTAGATCGAGTGTCACGTTCTGACACACTAAGTTGGATCGGGTGCCACGTTCCGTAGCACATATAGGATCATGTGTCACATTCGGCACACTAATTGGGATCGGGTACCACGTTCCGGTATACTAACAATTTATGTATGGGTTCCATGAGAGGACCATTGACTTGTCATATATACTTGTTATTGAGAATGTGGAATTGTACATTGCTCTAGAAATGATAACAGATATATATATATATATATATATTCCATATATGCGTATTTTACTTTGTTGTGACTGCTTATATATATTTTGCTTACTGAAATTGCTGCGTGATCCTACCAGTACACTGTGGTTGTGTACTGATACTGCACTTGCTCTTCCTTTGTTGAGTACATGGCATCTTCAGGCGGCTACTGACATACCTCAGTTAGGTGACTATTGAGCATGACCGGATTCAAGGGTGAGCCAGTTCTTTCAGGGTGCCATGGATCTCTCTTGTTTAAGTCCACTCTCTTCAGACTTAGACTACTTGTTTAAGGTGTTTTTTAGTTTCAGGATTGTACCCCTTGTTCTTAGACTTGTCGTTAGTAGATTTTTGGTACAATAACTTTCAGTTTCTAAAGATTAAGACTTTCGCATTAGTTTGGTTAGTTATTTGTTTAAACATTTGGAGTTTATGGGATCTCCGTATTTCTTTTTGTCATTTAAACCCGCTTCCGTATCTTTAAATACCTATATTTTTGTTAAGTTGTGCAGTCGGGTTGTAGTAGTGGTTTTCCCATTGGAGGGTTAGTGTGGGTGCCAATCACAACGATTTGGGTTGTGACAAAGTTGGTATTAGAGCCCTAGGTTCGTTGATCTCATTGTAACAAAACGAGTCTAGTAGAGTCTTGCGGAATGGTACGAAGACGTCCATACTTTTCTTCGAGAGGCTATAAGACTTTAGCAAAAACTCACTTCTTTCTACTCCTTCGTGCTATGACTTGAATCTAATTGGTATGTGGGTGACACAAATTGTTATCTTTCCTCCTTCACTTTATGGTCCGAACTAGAGCAACAGAAATGGTAACACCATCACTAGCAAGAGAGGATGTGTATAGACTACCGATAAGTGAATAGGGTTACCATTCGGAACAAGTATCCGCTGCCTCAGATAAATGATCTTTTGACCAGTTGTAGGGTGCATCAGTTTTCTCTAAGATTGATCTAAGGTCTGGCTATCATCAATTAAAGATTAGGCTTGAGGATATACCAAAAACGACATTTAGGATCCGCTATGTGCACTATGAGTTTCTAATTATGTTGTTTGGGTTGACAGATGCACCTGCAACTTTCGTGAGTTTGATGAATAGTGTGTTCCAATCATATCTTGATTAGTTTCTTATAGTATTTATTGATGACATTTTGGTTTATTCGAAAAGTGAGGAAGAGCATGCCGACCATCCTCGTATTATTCTGGGTGGTCTTGGGAAACAAAAGTTGAATGCAAAATTTGTAAGTGTGAATTTTGGTTGACTTCGGTTGCTTTTTTGGGGAATGTAGTTTCAAGGGAAGGGGTAATGGTACATCCCCAAATGATTGAAGCAGATAGGAATTGGGTCCGACCTAGTTCTGTGACTGAAATTAAGAGTTTTGTGGGGGTCACTAGCTACTATCGTCTCTTGTGAAGGGATTAAGGTCATATTTGTAGATTCAAGTTTATAGGTGACAACATTCAAGAAGTTTTGGTAAGGGACGACTAGATAATGAACACCATTACTTTGGAATATGCATTTAGTATTGTTGTCATAAGATGTATGGGTTGTTTAGAGAATGATGAAATTAAGTTATGCCAATTGAGGTTAGAAGCTATACTATGATTTCCTTGATTGATAGTATATCAAAGAGAGCCATGATACAACTAGTACAATATCAACAATGCTTACTTGGTTAAGTTATTAAATGTGTTACAATTGTGGAGAACCTGGGCATATGAGGAGGAAATTAGCAAGGCCATGGAATTGGTGATGCAAGTAAAGGACCAGTGCAGCCAGTCAAGGAAGTTGCCCGTCGATATGATAGGGCTCAGTTTTATGCCTTTCCGGGCAAGACTGAGGTTAAGGCGTCAGATGCAGTGATCACATGTACTATTCTTATTTGTGACCGGATGGCTACTATTTATTTGAATCCGGGTTCTACTTGTTCATATGTGTCAGTTTAGTTTGCCTTGGGATTTGATGCGGTTTGTGATGTACTTGATGACCCATACATGCTTCTATCCTAGTTGGAGAGTCTGTTATAATCACCCATCTGTATCATGTTTGTCCTGTGTGTTTATGGATATTCAGACTTAGGTTTATTTGGTTATGCTGGATATGACTGACTTGATATAATCTTAGGCATGACTTGGTTGTACCCCTACTATACCGGGCTTAATTGTAATACTAAGTCGGTAATTCTAGAGATCTCGGGTACGAAAAGGTTAGAGTGGGAAGGGGTGTACAAGCCTAAGCCATCTAAGATCATATCCTTCGTGCGGGCTAGGAAACTGGTGGGGCAGGGTTGTTTGGCTTTTTAGCTCATATTTGGGACTATTGAGTCTATTTCTGTGGTGTCAGAATTTAGAGAAGTGTTTTCTATTGATTTGCCTGGTATGCCTCTGGATACATATATAGATTTCTACATTGACTTGGAAACTGGCACTCGCCCCATCTCCATTCCTCCTTATCGCATGCCTCTGGAAGAATTGATGAGAGAGCTTAAAGCTCAAATCCAAGAGCTTCTTGATAAAGGTTTCATTCGTCCTAGTGCTTCCATGTGGGGTGCTCTTGTCTTGTTTGTTAAGAAGAAGGAGGGTAGTACGAGGACCAGTGATTTTATCTTAAGCCATAAAGGAGTGGATTGATACCGGAATGACAAGCTAATGGATAAAGAAAGTCCTAATAAGTATACTTGGGGGAAGGAAATTGAAGTATTTTAGTAAGAAAGTACGTATAAAATTGGGTTAGTCCTTTGAATTTGATGAGTTTACCTAAGTTTGAGGCGTCGTGTTGATGAAAAGGTTGACTTCGTAGTGATAGTCAAGGCTGACTGAGCGTAATAGTAATAAGAGTTCGTGATGGGATGCAACTATATAATAAAATTGTTGGTTGTTAAGCAAATTTTTGTATAGTAATTAAGACTTGCGAGTATCTAAGGTTGTGGTTTTCTAATATTTGGTGAGTAACATGATTGTATGGAAAGTTTTAAGAGATGGTGGGACACCACTCGAATTTTAAAGAGCTAGAGTTATAATGAAGGAAAATATAGTGGGATGTAGTACAACCTTTAGAGAGAGGCGAAACCATGAATATTTTATTTGATTGCAAAGGCTAAAGAGAATCTTCAGAGTGGTAGATAATTGGGTTCAGAGACGCGTGATTTCATTCGTTTGCTGTGGCTATGGTAATAGTGTCATGGGTCCATCAGATTGGTTAAAAACTATGGGAAAAGACTTGAGAAATGAGTGTACCAACATTAGCTTGAGTGTGATGATAAGTGCTTTGTTTTTGTTTTTGATTTTAGTAATGAGTACGATTGAATTGTTAGCGAAAGATATTGTAAGATCGATGGAGATGCGATCAATGATAAGCGAAGATCCATAAATTCATGAAAATCTTCAAGGTATAATCTAATGTTGATAGATAAGGGGATTATGTTATACGGTTGAATTTACAATTCAAATTTTTTCTTTGTAAGTCTACTTTCGTGGTGATATATTTTGTCAAGGTATGAATTTTCAAGGTGAGAAATGATCAATTGTATCAGGTATTGAGTATTTTGAAAGGACTCACACCTGGGTTGAGTCGTAAAGTTATTATTGTTGATTGTTAAGTACCTAAGAAAGATTTTCATTTAAGAGTGTTGATTTAGGGTAAGGTAAATGGTCGAAGTGTTTATAATGGTTGTTAGTATTGAGAGTGTGGACTCAGTGGAGTGATGTGAAGAGTATGTGGAGTCAACTGAATGGAAATGACTGATATTGACTCTTCAAAGGAAAACCTTTGGTATTATTCAATATTTATTCAGTGAAATTCTTACGTGACCATCTCTTTCTTTTTGTGCATGGTTGTGAGTATGTTTCACTAGCTATGCTCACGGGTGTTTTCACTTTTGTGGGTAGATCCCTAGTGTTGGATCAGGTGTATTGATCCTGCGATGTTCTCTTGGTTGAGTGGGATGATTGGGAAGATTTGGTTATTTTAGAGGACATATTTGGTGTCGTCTTGGTGTTGTTAAAGTATTTAAGTGGTTCTACATGTACCACTTGCTTATGAGAATTAATAGAAGAGCTACCCCGTGTAATCATGGTTTTTCGACAATCTTAATATTCGCCTAGTCGTCGAGGTCCTGTATTGATTGTGTGTGGTTGAATGTGGGGATCATTGGGTCCAATTCTACTGTTCTTAAAGGTAATCTACAATCATAATTGCTAAATCTAGCATTCGATAGTGTGGTTAGAGAGTTTGTATGCTTGGACATATCCCTCGATGAGTATATGGAAATTCATGCTGTGAGATGAAGGTGTTGATAAGTACTATGATTGTTTGGGTATTATGAGTGTGTGTTGGTTGGTTTAGGTTCACTTCTAATTGCAGTTAGTATTGATTTTGAATTTTATCATGCTTATGTGAGAAATGATTCGTCCTGATGATTGTGTTGAGGCCCTTGATAACACATTGTGGACATGGGTACAAATAACGTTGGTGGTTGTTGGGAATCGCTTTTGTTGTTAGTTAAGTCTACATACAACAATAATTATCCCTCGAGTATTGAGATGACTTCATTGAGGCATTGTATGGGATGATGTGTAGGTATTCAATTTGTTGGTTTGGGGACGAAGGTTACATCATAAAGTGAGACTCGGTTTTATTAAACCAAGACATTCAGTATGAGGAAGAACCGATTGTGATCCATGATCGCGATGTCCGGAAGCTAAGGACCCAAGAGATAAAGTTCGTGAAAGTTCAAGAGGAGTATCGTCCGATTGAGGAAACTACTTGGGGAAACCGAGAATGACATGCGAGATAAGTATCCCAAGCTATTCGATAATCCAGATACTACTCTACCCTTACTTTAGCCAGTCTTTCCTAGTTGATCACTCGAGGATGAGTGATAGGTAAATTGGTATCTATTGTAACGACCTGATTCCATCATTAGGGAAAAGCTAATGGGGAAAGAATTGGGGTCATAAATATTTTTGGTAGTAACTTGAAATTTCCTAACCTAGTCCAGTTTTGGATGAAATCGGAGTCAGTGAGGTCTAGGGAAATCTGGTAACGAATGAAAGATCTAATTATGAATTTGATCACATGAGTAGATAGCTAAGATGTTGAGGAACCCGTACGACTTTACAGAATCAAATTTGGGCGAGTAGAACTCCCAAAACCGATCTTAGCGTGAACGGGTATTTTTTGAGTGTCATGTTATGAAGGTGTGTTGTTAAATGGGGGTTTGGAACTCATAATTTAACTCTTTGTTTCTGTGCATGCCGCCAAGGTGGAATTATTCCCGCCAGGGCGTGTCCGCTGTAGCGGGATGAGGTCCGCTGTGGCGGGACAGTCTCGACTTAAGTCGAAAATAAACCCCAAAAACATTATTATTCTGCAACATTCTATCTTGAGAGCTAAGGAATGACCCATGGATACTTCTTGAAGGTTTTCCACCTCTTCTAGCACCAAAAGTAAGGTTTTTACTCCCCGAATCCATTTTTCGATCCGTAGTACTTAGTTTCTTGGAAAACTATCGATGGGGGAGGGTTTTGATCTGGAAATTATGGTGGAAAAAGCCCTAATCTGGGTATGAAAATCAAGGGTTTGGCGTAGGGTTGATATTATTGATTATTTTCTGGGTAATTAGGTCTTATTTATTGATCCTCGCGTTATATTGATTGTTTGTATACCAAGAACAAGCGAAAAGAATCCGGAAATGGAAGAATCAAGTTTCTTAAGGGATTCAAGCTTTGTTCGAGGAAGGTGATGGTTGTGATTTCATGTTTTGCGTGATGTATGTTGGTAATTACTTCATTGTAATGCATGTATGTATGTGAATGAATTTTTGTTGGTCACACTTAATGTAATTGAGTATGAACAAATGATTATATATCATGAATCAACACTTGATTGTATGATTATGAGAATGTACATTGTGATTGTGATTGTGGCTTGTTGAATGGATCGAGTATCACGTTTCAACACATTAACTGGGATCTGATGTCACATACCGACATATATATTGGATTGGGTGTCACCTGCCGACATACTAAGTTGGATTAGGTGCCATGTTTCGGCGCACATATGGGATCAGGTGTCACGTCCAACGCACTAATTGGGATCAGGTACCATGTTCCGGTACACTAATAGTTTGGGTATGGGTTCCATGAGAGGACCATTGAATTGGGTTCCATGGGAGGACCATTGACTTTTCATATATACTTGTTATTGAGAATGTGGAGTTGTACATTGCTCTGGAAATGATAACTGATATATATATAT
>JAJOOR010012776.1:0-38755 GCA_036250505.1 Solanum acaule
CCCCCCCCCCCCCCCCCCCCCCCCCCCCCCCCCCCCCCCCCCCCATGATTGTCCTCACAATGGCACAACAACAACAACATTAACATCATAGACACCTCTCTTCTCAAGGGGGCCATAACATGTACATAATATCCCAACTCATGCACAATTCACCTATATTGCATTTAAGGATCTTAGATCATGTAAATCACATATCTAACATTCATACAATGGACATGGATACATTCATCTTTCAAGTAGGTCATTCATGGGATGTGTAGAATCATATATTCATATAAGGGAATATGTGGGTAGGGTCCTTCCACAATAACACCTCATACACTTCAACATGCATAACACCACAATGATCATAACATATCATCCGTATCCATAACATAGCATACTTTAATCATATCTAGGGTTGTAGGGAAGAGGGGCCTTGTCTCAACACTACAATTCATACTAGCAAGTAAGCACCTCCACCATAAGTGGATCAATCCATTCATACAAGGAATACATTGTAAGTAAACACCTCCACCATAAGTGGATCAACAATTCAATAGAAGATTACTTATCAAATATTGAAAACCTACATTCATAGCCATCAAGGCTTTCATCAAGATTCAACCCTATTTTCTTGACATTCATACATCAAATAGGATAACATCATAATACAATAATGAATTCCATAATAACATACTAGATTCTCATCCTTCATTCATCATTCAAAGCATACTAGGGTTTAGATTTGATAAAGAAGGGAAATCATTGGTCTTGTGGGTAATTGTTCAAAAACCATAAACATTACTTGAATGCATCCACAAACCTTCATATATAATCATAAATAACCATTTTAGATCAATGGAAACACTTTTAGAAAGAGACCCACGAATTGGATTGAAAACCTACAAATTGGGGAACTTTGAAAACACTTTGAAAGGGCTCCTTGGTGATAGCTAACCAAGGATAAAGAACTCCCATACCTTAGGTGTAGAAATCAATGAAAATCCCTTGAGAAAGACTCCATCTTCAAGCCCTAGGTTAATCTCTTCTTTGGTCTTCAATGGGGGTTCTAGAGAGGAGAAGTTTTGGGGGGAAAAGAAATTGAGTTAGATTTGGGGTCTTAAGTTGTGGTGAATTAATGGATTAGTTTAGGGTCTTATTAGCTTATATAGTCCATTAATTAACCACCTAACCGACCTCCCTTAACACCTACTTAATAACTAATTAAAACATTAACCCCCAACTTAACTAAAAACTTCATAAAACTGGCATCATCTATGCCCTCCGCATACGGACCGTAGGTGGAGTTACGGTCTGTAGTTTGACCTTCGTAGTTCTGACAGTGCTTCACTATTTCGGGCATAACGTTTTACTCCGAGATCAGAATTGGGCAAACTCGGTGGCGTTGGAAAGAAGACTCAGATACCTTTCATTGGATAGGTAATCTCCCACCTAATTCGTTTTGAGCTATGAGATATGACCATTTAAAGTTAACCCTGACTCCTAACTTAAAACTAAAAACTCTTTTTAGGGGACTGTTTTGAGGGTCTTGGTTCTAAATGATTTCATGACTTAGCTTAAGGTTTTGCTAGCTTATAAAGGTGATTAATCAACTACCTAAACAACCCCATAAGCCCTTAGTCAATTAAATAAATTAATCCCTAATCACCAACTTAAGACTAGAAGGCTAGAAATTGGCAGCACCTACGGCCACCCACCTACGGACCATAGGTGGAGTTACGGCCTGTGCTGTGCTCTCGTCGATTGGTTCAGAGGCTACCTTTTTGGGAGTCAACCCTACCAAGACTAAGTCCCAACCTACGACCTAGACCTACGGTCCTTAGACCAGTCTACTGGTCGTAGATGGGTCTCGTAGGTCCTGCTGTCTTTTGACAGCTTTTTGCCAAAGGTTTGGGTCCTAATCAAGGACCCCTTGGGTGGTCCTTTGGGGGTCGTACCCAGACGTTTGGACCCTAAACATGTCATTCTAAGTGTAGGAGTCACTTCTACAAGTTTTCACCCTCAAACAACACTCCAAGCTTCAACGACAAGACCCTTACAACTCACTAGTTCAAATGCTTAGTTTCCAAACGTTTTAGTCGTTTCTTGACGTTTGACCTCTAAAATCACCAAACTAACTTCAATAGCCATTTTTCATCATTTAAACAAGTTTCCAACTATAACCCAACATGTGAGGCTCTAGTTCAATCTACTAGATTTAGTCAAGCCTTAGCTAGGTCTTACTAGTCCGTACGGGGCATTACATGATAGGTTCCTCTTGATTTGTTTTTATGTGAAGTCATGTGTGAATAGTATGTTTCCATGATCCTCTTATGTGATGCATGTTCATGAAATGCTTAGGTCTTGTTAGAAATGACTTAATTGCATTGTGTCCTCGTGTTTTAATGCATTTGAATAAGACTTGCATATAGACTTCATGAATTGATTATGAGCATGCCTTAGTGGTTGGAGTTGGAGGGTTTCTCCTTGAATAGATTCTTTTATGAGAATTTGCATTTTAGGCTCCATGAGTGTGTGTTGAGAATGTTTTAGCTAGGAGATGTTAGTTCCTCCTTGAAAATGAGTAGATATTGTATTTGATGCATTTTGGGTTGGTAGAAGTAGTTCCTACTCCCGTGTGTTGCATTGTATGTGTTTAGCTTGGAATTGAGTTTTTCTTCCTTGATTATGTGCATTAGATGTAGTGTATGCATAAAGGGATGCTAAGTTAGAGTTTAGACTTTAAGAATAATTTAAAGTATCATTCGAGGACGAATGTTCCCAAGTGGGGGATAATGTAACACCCCATATTTTAGTTAGTTGATCTAGTGATTTCTAGAGTCTTTGGAAAGATTTTGGTGTGTCGTATGAGGGTTAAAATCAAATAAATGAGTCCCATACTTAGAATGACATGTTTAGGGGTTAAACGTCCGGGTACGACTACCCAAGGACCACCCAAGGGGTCCTTGAGGAGGACCCCAAAACAGTCCCCAAAACTGTCAAAAAAGTGTGACCTACGGTTGCAATTGACGCCCCTTAGATCAACCTACTCCCCGTAGGTCATGGGCGTAGGTTAGGCCTGCAACACCCTGCAACATTTGAGCCCTAGGTCCAATTGACGGACCCAAACCACGGCCCTTAGATCCATCCACGGTCCGTGGATGGGGATCCATAGATGCTGCTAGTTTTGTCAAGTTTAGTATTAAGTTAGGCTTTGAGGGTTAGTTTAGTAACTAGTTTAGGGGTTAGGGTGGATGTTTAGTTAATTAATTACCCTCCTACAAATATTTAATAGATCCCTAAAACTAAGTCATTAGCTCATTCATCTTAAGACCTCAAATTACTTTCAAGAAGTTCTCTCTCTAGAAGCAAGGAATAAGAAGAAGTTGGGGCAGCAAATAGGTCGAGTTTTCTCCATGGATTCAAGATTGATTTAGGGCTTTGATTGAATGTATGTGAAGCTTATTCATCTATGGGTTCTTCCTCCCATAGAGCCCCCCAGTTTTCCCACAATTTTAAAGAAGACCCCAATCTAGGCTAGGGTTTCTTCCAAAGTGTGGGTAGTGCTTTAATATAATTCCAAATGGTTGGATAGCATTCAATTATGTTTTATTTAACTTTGTTTAGTGATATTATGATGATTTCATGTGATTTATATGGTGAACCCTAATCTAAATTGATGAATGTGATGTTTGTGGGTTTATGCCATTAGAGGTGAAATTGAAATGTTCATGAGTAATATTCCTAAATCAATGTTATGTGTAGTGATTGATCAAATATAGGATCATATAATCATGAATTGAATTAGAATCTATTGGGTATGATTGATCTTGACTTGTAAAGTTAGAATTGAACATTTATGATCAATTATGGTTAGAATCACCTAGTAATGATGAATATGATTAAGAAACCCTTAAAACTAGGTATGAATGGTGATGATAAGAAATAAAGCTTGAATGTAAGGCTTGTAGTAATGAATCTTGATCACTAGGGTTTGAAGGTAAATCCAATATGATGATCTATGAAGGATAAGGCTTTGAGAGTAAAATCTACCTATGAATCCAAGGCTAATGAATAGTATTGAGTTGAGAGACCTTTACCTACTTCTGAAATATCTGATTGGATTACAGATTGCTCCATTATCTTTTAAGTATTGAATATCTTAAGTATTTGAGAGTGTTTTTCTGAAAGCTTTTATTATATTCGGCTTTGCCTTCCCTACAATGTTTACAAATGAATCAATATATAGAAAATGCAAGTTTACTATTCTAGATGCTCTAATAATGCGTCTCTACTATTTACTTTATGACTATGCATCTACTATTTACTTTATACTGTACACTTTACGACTTTTAAGCAAATAATTTACATCTTTATACTATTTGCTTTATCTTGTCGGCCATCTATCTTGTATCTATCTTCTTTTTCTTTATCTCTATCTCCTCTTCTTTATCTTGTCGGCCATCTATATCCATCTTCTTTTCTTTATGTCATTGTCTTCTTCTTCGTCCTTGTCTACAGGTAGAATTCTAGACATGATACTAAGTATGAAGATGAACTTAACATGAAAGACTTCTCACATAGAATGATTCTAGGTTGAAAGGCTTGCTCACCTAAAATGAATCTAAGTCTTAGGACTATGAAATGTGATGAGGCTTGTGGTGATTCCCCTAAATGACCTTTACAGGAGAGGAATGTGTGGTGAGTTCCCTTATTCCTAATTAGTTAGCCATGGGGAGTGTGAGGTGATTACCCTTCATATATGTGTGACTCACAAGGCAAGAGGTGATTACCCATTAGCCTTTATGTTGATCATGGAGGCGATTACCTACAATGTTTATGTGTTGATGTGGAGGCGAATACCTACATTACACATTAATATTGATATGGAGGCGAATACCCATATCACCTTAATGTTGATCATGGAGGCGATTACCTATGATCTTTATGTGTTGATGGGGAGGCGAATACCCATATCACCTTAAAATTGATATGGAGGCGAATACCCATATCACCTTAATATTGACATGGAGGCGAATACCCATACCACCTTAATATTGATATGGAGGCGAATACCCATATCACCTTAATAATGATATGGAGGCGAATACCTATATCATCTTAATATTAATATGGAGAGGAATACCCATATCATCGTAATAGTTATATGGAGGCGAATACTCATATCACCTTAATATTGATATGGAGGTGAATACCCATATCACCTTAATAATGATATGGAGGCGAATACCTATATCACCTTAAAATGGACATGGAGGCGAATACCTATGATTCATTAACTTGTATGACTTATGGAGACTCCCCTTGTCTTTATGATTTGTTAGTCTATGTGACAAGAGGTGATTACCCTTGTTTGTATGATTCCATGATATATGTGGCTTGAGGTGATTCCCTTGTCTTTCATATTGAACTTAACATTTGTGCCTTGAGGTGACTCCCCCGTGCATTTATGAGCATAAGCATGATTAGTTTGGCTAGTAGTTCTAGATAACTCTCCAATATGTGCATGACTAAGAGGTGAATACCCTTGTCCTTAAGATGTTAAGAGATGATGAACATGAATGATGAACCTAAGGGTCTAGCTTAGCATGGGTAGGATTATGGGGTATTGTTAATGCATGCCACAAGCTAGCCTTAAGGTGACTCATGAGATGTTGGCTCTTATATGATGTATGCTTATATAGGATTGTGCTATAGTTGCCTTCCTTGACATGATATGATTGACTAAGGTGGTAGTTCATTTGTCTTTATGAAGTAAGCTATCAAGTAAGACCATAGGAGGGTGGGTATGACTAAAATGACTTCAAGGCTATGCTTAGTGTGAATGGTAGTATGGAATGCCTTTCATGCATTGCACAAGTGTGTCTTGAGGTTACTTAGAGGTATGGTGCCCTTATGGTAGAAAGACTTATGACTAAACCATGCACGTAGACTATGATTAAGATGATCAAAAAAAGGGTACTTGGCTTGGGTATTATTATGGGATGATATTCTTGCATTGCACTTGTATGCTTTTGAGGATACTTGAGAATGGTGCTATTATGGTATGGGTGACCAAGGGTCAATTATGTTTGTATGATATGATGTATCTCCTATGCTCATTAAATATATCTTATGTGACTTGTGTTTTTATGATGTTTATATTGGAGACTATGCTATGACTTTGATGATGATGTTATTATCTCTTATGCTTATGTCTTATGTTGACTAACCATTTGAGATGCTCTTATGATGTTGTGCTAGCTTTCATACTTGGTACATTTTGTACTAACACATATTGCCTACATTCTAACCCAATGTAGGGTTGGAGGCTTGAGTTGCTTTAGAGGCTAGGTTTTCAAGGATCTAGAAGAGTTGAAGATCTTGGTGAGTCCTCATAGTTTCGAGGAAAACATCCATTTTACCTTTATGTCATTTCTTTATGTTCTTAGACTATTGTATGGGTTGTGTCCCAAGAGTTTATTCTAAAGTTTTATTAGATGGTTTGAGACAAAGAGTATAGAAAGACTTCTGTTTGTTGCTTTTATGAAATATGACTTCGATTGTAAAAGTTTTAAATTTTTCTTTATTTTTAATTCTATTACCTATGTTATGATGCAAAGGGCTTGTATTAGACCCCTTCAGGGTCGAGTACGCCGTGTTACGTCTAGGGGTATCCCTGGGTCGTGACATCGGACCAAGGTGTAAGGTGAAATTACATACTTGGAGGATCAATCACTTAGGGATACCTAACTTACCAACTTTGCATGTAAAACACTATGAAAGGATTACTATTATTAGGATTAATGCATTGAGAGCTTGTGTGGAACACATATACCCTAGTTTCTCTCTTATATTGATAACTCAAAGTTTGAATCTTGTCTACTTGTTACTTAATCAACAATCAGTTACTTGCTTACAACCCCCCCTGTCTCAGAAATAGTTTGAATAAATGGACATAATAGTGGGTTAAGTTTAAGTCTGAACCATATTCCTCGTGGGATCGATCCCAACCTACAAGTTGGATTCTTTATTTGACAACGAACGCTTATACTTCTTTGGCAAGGTGTAATTTGAGCGTCTCAAATTTTGGCGCCGCTGCCGGGGAATATGACTTTTAGATTAAGTTTAACTACATTATTGAACTTTAGTCAAGTATTTCCTGATTTTACATTTTTCTTTTGTTTTTGTTTTCTACAGGTTTCTACTCTAGTGTATGTCAAGTACACGGAGTCGAGGCGAACCTTTGACCACCTACAACCCAGAATTGAATAAGACTTTGAGGAGAATGAATAACCAAGGGGTACTAAACAATCTAGTCGGAGAGGGTCTAGGTGATGGAGTTCAGTTGCAGCCTCCTGGGTTGTTGATGTGGCCGCTTAGATTCTTGGTGATAATCTACTCGAAAACCAAGAAAGGGTGCAGAATCCTCCAGCACCAACGCTTTGTGATAACTACTGGGTTGACTACAATATAGTTGAATCTGAAGGGCCTATTGTTCTACCACCTCTACCTCCAAGGCATACATTTGTGGTAACCATCAGTCTGATGCAAATGCTTACAACATAAGGGTTGTTTGCTGGTCTACCTTCAGAGGATCCGCATGGTCACATGGATAAATTGAGAAGTGACTGCAAGAGTTGTGTAGGGTGACCGAAATTGGATATGGATGTTATCAGGTTGAGAGTTTTCCCTCCATAATTGACTGGTGATGTTGCAGTGTAGTTTTCAGAGCTTCCATACAATTCGATTCATACATGGGACGAATTGCATAAGTTGGTCATGGCGAAGTATTTTTCGGTGTCAAAGAAGTTGAATCACAAGGATAAATTGAATAACTTTGTAGAACTACCTGGAGAGTCTGTAAGCAGTTCATGAGATAGGTTCACTGTATTCATCAGAAGTGTTCCTAATCACCGCATTGATGATAAGTCGCTAAAGGAGTACTTCTCAAGAGGACAGGATGACAATGGAAAGGATGTGCTAGATACTATTGCTGGAGGATCGTATGGTAAGTGCACTTTTGAGGAGATCGCTGAAAAATTGGAGAAGATTTCCCAAAACAATAAGGCATGAAGACTAGAAAGGCAAATACTGGCAGGAACACGTTCGAGGTCCAAACTGCTCCAAATCAAGCAAATGATGACATTCGTGAAGAGATGGCTAAAATGAGGATAGAATTGGGTTTGGTATTGAAACATGTGAGTGAAGGTGAAGAAAAGGTGAATGCGGTAAACAACCTAACTAGAGATCCACTACCACCAATTGAGGAATGTTGCTATGAGGAAAGATGCATATTTGGTGAATGATCAGACGGGGGGTTTCCGGACCAATGCCCAAGGTTCCAACTCAGATAACTGGCACCAAGGTCAAGGAAACCAAGGTCGAAACTATGGTAACTACAACCATGAGGAAAACTATGTTCAGGATGGGAACTAGAATCTTGATAACAACTACAACCGGAACAACTATGGCAACAATAATTATCGAGTTGGTCCCTATGTTCCACCTAGTAGAGAATCTGGTAATAGTGAAGCTGGTGGCAGTATGTCGTGTATTGAGGATATGATGCAAAAGATGATGAAGAAGTTTGATGCAACTGATGAGACTGTGAAAGACATAGAAATGACTTGTCTGGAATTGGTCAAAAAATTGATGCCCATGCAATGTCAATCAAACAACTTGAGCACCAGTTTAGTCAGTTATCATCTACTGTGAACCCACGTCAGCCTGGCACACTTCCTAGAAACACCATCCAGAATCCGAAGAATGATGGGCATTGAATAGTAGTCACCACTTACGGAGGTAAACAAACCATTGATCCCTCTATGTTATTTGAGGTTGAAGTTGTGAAAGAAAAAGATGCATATGAGATTGAAGCTACTGGATAGTTGGAAAATGCCACAGAAAAGGAAGCAGAAGTGACCCAAAAAGTTGTTCCCATGACCTCCACCTCCATTCCCACAGAGATTGGTGAAGAAGACCAAAGAAGGGAAATATCGCACGTTCATAACTTTGTTGAAACAGCTTTCCATCAATGTTCTGTTGATCGAAGCTTTGGAGAAAATGCCTGGGTATGTAAAGTTTATGGAGGATTTTGGTGACCAAAAAGAGGGCTGTCAGTTTTGAGGATGATGCAAGGTTACAACATTGTAGTGTTATTGCTACGCGGTCATTAGTGCAAAAGAAAGAGGATCCTGGAGCTTTCACTATTCCTTGTACCATTGGGATATTGTATTTTGCGAAGGCCTTGTGTGATTTGGGTGCCAGCGTTAATCTGATGCCATTGTTTGTCTAGAAGAAGTTGGGTTTAGGGGCTCCAAAACCGACTGCAATTCATCTACTCATGGCTAGTAGAACTGTGAAGAAGCCCATTGGTGTTCTCCAAGATGTGCTTGTGAAAGTGGAGTCGTTCATTTTTCTAGCAAATTTTGTTATACTTGATTGTGAGGTTGATTTTGAGATTCTCATCATCTTAGGGAGACCATTCCTTGCTACTGGGCATGCCTTAGTCGATATGGAGAGAGGGCAGATGAAGTTCTGACTGAATAATGAGGAGGTAACTTTTAATATTTGTAGGTCTATGAAGCAGGAAAGCGATCTCAAGTCAATATTAGTTGTGAATCATATTGTGGAGCGAGGTTCTAAAGTGTCTATTGAAGAGAGGTTGGGTGTTGATGCACGGGCAGCGGTAATGATGAAATTTGACGGTAATGGTATTGAAGACTATGATGAATTAGTTGCCGCACTTGATAGGTTCGAATTCCATTCCAAACCAAAATGATTGGACCTAGATATGAAGAATCGTGACTCTCCACCCGCAAAACCGTCTATGGAAGAAGATCCAAAATATGAGCTCAAGTCTCTACCATCACATTTGAGGTATGTTCTTGGGGAAAGATGGAACTTTATCGGTAATCATTGTGGCCGATTTGAGTGAGGTACAAGTAGAGGCATTGGTTTTTATGTTGGAGAGGTTCAAGCAGGCTATTGGATGGACTATTGTGGACATTATTGGGATTCCTCCTGGCATTTATTCTCATAAAATCCAATTCATGGAGGATAGCAAGCCAAGTATTGAGCACCAAAGGAGCCTGAATCCAGCCATGCAAGAGGTAGTGAAAAAGGAAATTATCAAATGGTTGGATGTCGAAGTCATATACCCCATTGCAGATAGTAGTTGGGTCTGTCTTGTTTAGTGTGTACCTAAGAAAGGTGGGATTACTGTGATTCTTAATGCAAAAAGGAGCTTGTTCTGATGAGGCTAGTGACTGGATGGAGAGTATGCATGGACTACCGAGAGCTTAATGCTTGGACAGAAAAAGATCATTTTTTGATGTCGTTCATGGATCAGATGCGGGATCATCTTGCTAGTAAGGGTTGGTATTGCTCTCTTGATAGGTATTCGGGCTCCAATCAAATCTCCATAGCTCTGTAAGACCAAGAGAAGACCACCTTCACTTGTCCTTAAGGGACTTTCACCTGAAAAAGGATGCCATTTGGGTTGTGTAATGCTCCAGCGACTTCCCAATATTGCATGATATTGATATTTTCATATATGGTGGAGGACACTATAGAGGTATTTATGGATGATTTCTTCGTGGTAGGTGACTCGTTTGATGGTTGTTTGATGCATCTGGCTGAGGTACTGAAACAGTGTGAAGAGTGCAATCTTGTGCTCAATTGGGAAAAGTGTCACTTCATGGTGAAAGAGGGTATAGTTCTGGGTCATCATATTTCTATAAAGGGTATTGATGTTTATTAAAGATTTCTCTAAAATTGCACACCTATTGTGCAAAGTACTCGAAAAAGAGTGTAAGTTAGATTTTGATGATGCTTGTCTGAGAGCATTTGGAGTGTTGAAAGAAAGGTTAGTATCAGCACCTATCATTATTTCACCGGATTGGGGGAAATCGTTTGAAGTAATGTGTGATGCGAGTGGGGTAGCGCTTAGTGTGGTGTTGGGACAGAGGCGAGAGAAGATTCTTCATCCGATTTACTATGCTAGCAAAGCTCTGAATGTGGCTCAGAAGAACTATACTATGACTGAACAAGAACCTCTTGCTGTGGTTTTTGCATTCGAGAAATTTCGATCTTACTTGCTTGGTACTAAGGTCATAGTGCATACTGACCATTCTGTATTAAGGTATCTGATGGATAAAATGGTTGCAAAACCGAGGTTGATTAGATGGGTATTATTTCTGAAAGAGTTTGATTTTGAGGTGAAGGATAGAAAGGGAACAGAAAATCAAGTTGCCGACCATTTGTCCAGATTAGAGGAGGAAGCTATGCTCAAGTTAGGAGATGGGGCTGAGATTACTGATGCATTCCCAGATGAACAGGTATTGGCTGCTTCTGATGATCTTATTCCTTGGTTCGCAGATTTTGCTAACTACTTGGCAAGCGATTTGGTTGCATCGGATTTGTCATTTCACTAAAGGAAAAAGTTTATGCATGATGTGAAGAAGTTCTTTGGGTATGAGCCTTACTTGTTTTGTATTTGTGCTGATGGGATTATTCATCGTTGTGTGCCCGAGGTTGAGATGATAAGTATACTAGAGGCGTGTCATTCATCGCCTGTTGGTGGGCACCATAGTGGTATTCAATTGCTTACAAAATTTTGCAGTGTGGGTATTACTGGCCTACCATCCACCAAGATGCTCATGATTTCGCCAAGTCTTGTGACCATTGCCAAAGAGAAGGAGGAATTTCAAAGAAGAAAGAGCTACCTATGAATCCGATATTGGTGATTGAGTTATTTGATGTTTGGGGACTTGACTTCATGGGTCCGTTTGTGAGTTCACATGGGATGAAGTATATTCTTGTTGTTGTTGACTATGTATCGAAATGGGTGGAAGAAATTGAACTTTCAAACAATGAGGGAAAAAGTGTCACCGCATTCCTGAAAAAGTGTATCTTCTCCAGATGTGGTACACCTAGGGCGATTATCAGCGATGGAGGTACTCACATTTATAATAAGTTGTTCAAGGCGTTACTACAGAAATATGTAGTTCGTCACAATGTAGCGACTCCTTACCATCCGCAGTCTAGTGGGCAAGTTGAAGTGTCAAATAAAGAGATAAAGCAAATTGTTGCAAAGACTGTAAGTGCCAACAGAACTGATTGGTGAAGAAGGCTTGATGATGCTCTGTGGACCTATCGCACCGCATTCAAGACTCCTATAGTTACGTCCCCTACCAACTTGTATATGGGAAGTCATGTCATTTGTATGTAGAGCAAGAGCATAAAGCAATGTAGGCGCTAAAGCAGTTGAATTTGGATTGGGGTGCCGCATCGAGTCAAAGGCTAATGGATATGAATGAGCTTGATGAGTTCCTCCTAAAAGCATATGAAAGATCAACCCTGTATAAAGAGAATATGAAAAATTACCACGATCAAATGATTGATAAGCGTTAATTTTTTGTTGGTGATCTGGTGCCTTTATTCAACTCAAGGTTGAGGCTGTTTTTGGCAAACTCAAGTCCAAGTGAACTGGGCCATTGAGAGTCACTCAAGTATTTCCACATGGGGCGATAGAGCTCGAGAACAAGGAAGGAACAAGGTTCAAAGTGAACGGGCAGAGGATCAAAGTCTACTTGGAGAAATCTTAGAGTGTGCAAGAAGTGATTGAGGCTTATTATCTTGATGAAGTCTTGGTGAGACCACAAATTGGACTCATTTAGGGCTATATTTTGATAGAATTAGTGTCCTTAAATGCATATTTTGTCTCAATATTTGATGAAAACCCTTAAGTTTCAGGTATTTGGAGTTTGAGGGAAAGCGTGGACACTACTTAGCAAAAAGGAACAAAGGCAGCTGAAATAACGAAGAAATAAAGATCTGAGAATCGCCAAAGCCATTCGGTGAATCTCCAAAAGGTCTTAACCTCGGCTTTTGTTCCAGTGTACTGAACCCTGAAAGAAAGGATCAAATCGGCGGTAAAAAGGAGCAGTCGGCGTGTCACCGAGCAGTTCTGCGAAGCAATACTATGTCGCCCAATAATAAAAAACAAGACGATGCTGAAAGATAGAGCAAGACGGCGATGAAACCTACCAAAGGGCGGATCGCCGAGTTGATCGGCGATCTTGACTAACGGCGCCGAATGATCCACCGCAACACAGATTTTTGAAAACCATAAATACTCGTTGAGAGTTGTAGTTTAAAATGAGATTTTTAATATTGAATTTTTAACATAGACTTTTGAGTTCTAAGTTTGGAGAGGGTTTTGAAGAACTTGAAGATTCCAAGGGTTTCAACTCCAAGAATTTGGACTTGGGTCTTGTGAATTCTTCACTCTTGGCTTGTTTTGAGACTTAAATCTTCATACCCATTTGAATGCAAACTCATATTGGTATAAATTTCTATCTCTATTACATGTCTAGCTAATACCCCAATTCTTGGGGTGTGATTTTGTGAATATGGGTTAGATTATCTGTTGGGTCTTGCTTGTTGATGATTTATTTGTTGTTTAAATGTGATTTCGTTTAGTAGTTGTGGTGGAACTTAATGAAATTGTAGTTGCAAATATGATTTCACCTTTGTGTTTTCGGCTTACTCAAGAGAGAGGTCGTAAAACTAAGACTACTAAATTGATGGCCAGTGGGAGTGGGTCGACATGAGGTCCAGCTCGAGAGAGTGAACCCTAGTCCTTCTCCCACACACTCAGCTCGAGAGAGTGAGTGGGCTAAGGTGGAGGTTGTTCTTCATGCAGCAAGTGGGTGTCCGAGAGGAACCCATTTGATTAGGGGTAAGTTGCTCGAGAAAAAAATTTACCCCCACTATAATCTAGCCTAGTCACAAATATACAACAGATTTACTATCAAAAGCATCTACCAAATAGTCTAGTCTAACCCGTATTCCTATCACACCCCAAGAACCCCATCTCCTTGATTAGTACTCTTTGCATTTTTGTTGTTTTTGTTTACTTGTGACAAACCCCCATTGATAATTGACGCTTGCGTCACCCCTTAGATTTAACATATTTATCTTCGAAAATGTTTCTAGCTATGACTAATTAGAACTTAATTTTATTTTTCTATTAATTCTCAAGCCCACTCCATTGGGACTCGACCCCAACCCTTGGTTGGGTTACTTTACTATTGTACGATCATAGACACATACATTGGAAGTTGTGTCTTGATTACGCATACATCAAAATGGCGCCACTGTCGGGGAGTGATGTTATTTGAGAATTTTTAGTTAAGTAGGATTTATGTTCTTCTTAGTTATAGCTCACTTACTTAATCTTTAGTTTTGTTTTGCTTGTTTGAACTTTGAAACAGAAAAGGTGGAGAGATGACCTTCCCTTCATTAGAAGTGATGATGTATAGGGATCACATTCTAACCTTCCAAAAATTGGAAGGTGAACGGGTTCATGAGGTGTCAGTAAGGTTTATATCACTTCTGATTCAATGTCCAACTCATGAAATTCCCGATATGATCCTCATGGACTACTTCTACCAAAGTCTTGGTCCCGGAAACAAGGTAATTACCAACCAACTCATTTCGTGTGGCATTACACAGCAGCCTTATAAGAAAGTAGTTCATCTGCTTGATCGTATGGCTGAAACAAACCAAGAGGTAGAGAAGGACTTCATGTTGGCCACACTAATGACTCAGATAGATGAGTTGACCGGAAAGGTAGTGGAGATCAAAGTCAAATGCAGAAGGAAGGATAAATACATCCCTCCTCATGAGAGAAAAAGACCTAAGGACAATGAGGGCCAACGTTTGGAAGGAATGCTCGCAATCATTCTTCACAAACTAGGTGAACATGACAGAGTGCTGGACGAGATGAAGGAGAACGTCGAAGTGATGAACCAGATGATTGCTTCTAATTCCAGATCTATCTAGCTGCTTGAGAAATTTGTGAAGTATGAGTCACCTTATCTCTGCCCAATCAAGAAATTGGGGTTACCTAGCAATACTAGGGTCAACCCCAATAATGGAGAGTAAGGACTTGTGTCGTGCCACAATGTTAACTAAGGCGCTGCTTGGGAGGCAACCCAAGGTTTTAATCACTTTCAATTATTATGTTAGAATAATGGTGTATTGCTTTTGTAGATTAAAATGAGGGAAGTGTTGAAAAGTGCAGGTTGGAAAGCTGAAAATCCAGTTGGCGAATTACGAAAATGGTTGGCGATCCCGCTATTGTCCGCCGTTTGGACCTCCAGCCCTTTAAAACTTGGTGAGGTAAGTGACTAATCGGCGTGTCGTCGAGTTGTTCGGCAATCTAGACTAACGTCGCCGTATGGACAAAGCTGGACGGTTTTATTTAAAAGCTAATAGTTTAAACTTCCACTTTTTCCATTTTCCCTCGCTTTTTAACCTCTCAAACTCTCACCCGAGTAGTATTTTCCATATTTCTTGCTTTCTCTTCGTATTTTAGTCATCTAAGTTGTGTTCGGAGCAGATTACTTTGCCTCCTAGCATCTCAATATTGTGTAATCGGCATAAAAGGTTAGTTTATCAAACCTCGAGATTATTTTTACAAATTTTGAACTCTTTTGCAAGTGATCATATCATGTTGCTATATGTTGGGCCTCTCTGAATTGATTAGAATGTTTGATTGCCAGTTATATCTTTTCAATCTTGTTGTAATGCATTTATTGTTTGAAACCCCATCTTGTCGTGCTTTAAATTCAGTTAAATTTTATGGGTATGTGCATGCTCGTCGTATATTGTTATTGGGTGAAGCTTGAGTAGCCCAGATTTGTGCCGAGAAATGTGATTTGCTAGTTGAATTAGATGTTGGCATCAATTTTAAAAGATAAAAATCATAAATTGGTCAATGTTGGCAAAATCGGGAGAATTTTGAGTATTTCGGGATATTAGGTGTTATGGGTCTGGTGCTAATTTGATGTGTGTATGGTTTGATTTTATTTTTGGGGGTTGCGGGGTTGAATTCGGGAAGTTGGGTTGAAAATAGGCACGTTGGGTCATTTGGTGAGCTGGGTCGAGCTCGCCGAACCACTCAGCGGTTCGCGTAATGTCCCCATCTCGCCTTTAAGTTCATGTTAAACGAGTTGTTGGATTCTGTAACTTTCAGCGAGAAACCTAGTGTCGCCAAAGGCACTCGACGACTCGTCGACTGTCTTTTTGTTCGCCCTTTGTCTACACCCCTGAACCTTGTTTACACTGTAACTTTCGGCGAGCTAGTTCTTGCTCGCTGAAAGGTGTTGGCAATCCGCCGAGTGGACCTACAGTTCACCTAATTTCCACAATGTTGAAACAGATCCTTTTGGCGAGCACGATTCAGCTCGTCAAAGCAATTAGGCGACTAGCCGAGTAGTTCGATGAGCCTCTCTGCAAATGATTTTCAATAAATGTGATTAAGTTATTTCTAACTTTTTCTTAACATGTTGCAGATATGGTGAGAACAAACCTCGACGAGCCACTCCACAAAAGAGCACGGGGTGTTACTATCAACAAAGGAGGATCAAATCCTCCAACAAGCGGAAGACTTGAAGCGCAACCAGGTGACAAAGGCAAAGGGAAGAGGCCTATTTCTGACAGGACTTCCGAGCCTGACGATGACCAGCTACTATGACACGAGTGTCCTAAACCCCGGGCTAGATCTCAAACCAGAGCTAACAGAGCCACTTCAGCTTCTACACCAGCAAAATCAGTGCCAACTCTGACACCTCTTGTGCACCCTGTTCGACCAATGGTTCCTTCTCCTAGACTTCTGAATATATTGAAAGGTAATGGTTTGCGAACCATCCTTGAAGAGAAATTGTTATCTATTGAAGGACTAGAGGGTAGATACTCCAGTGTGTAGGAAATACTAAATTGGCACAGGTTTCAGATCTTCACCAGGCCCCGTGACCCCTATGTTCCTTCATGGGTCCAAGAATTCTACGATGCATATGCTACTTTGGTGCCAAAGATTAAGAAGAAGGCTGGTGAGTTTAGACCGGTTAAATTGGTCATGGTACGGTGTGTGCAAGTCGGGTGCTGCAGCGGTATCACAAATGTTGTTCTTGAGAGAGCTACAGGGCTCGAGCATGATTATAAGGGCTTGGTAATAGCCCAGTCCCCGGATGACTTGAAGGGTTGGCTTGCACCACTTCTCTCTAACGTCACTCCGAGGTAGATGGATGCAGGAGTACAAATTGAGAAGAAGGATCTGAATGTAGCTGCCCGGTATTGGTTTGGATTCATCAGCAGCTCCATCATGCCTTCACAAAATGAATCTATCCTCCGACATGCAAAGGTAGCTTGTCTAGGGTCTATAATAGGAAAGAGGCGGCTTAACTTGGGACTCATCATCGAACAGGAGATAGCCAAGAGGGCCAAACAGAGATAGACCTCCTTGCCATTCCCAGTCCTAATCACGGAGCTTTGCAGGCGTGCTGGACTGCCCAGGGACACACCAGAGATGTTACCCCATCCTCTTCCACTGACATCCGGGGCATCGAAGCCGAGTGCACCAGAGAGGAGGCTGACAGGAGGAGGGCAGCTCCGGTAGACACCTCCCCGGAGGTGGATGTTGTCTCGTTACCTGCAGAGAGACCTTTGCATACTCCAGCTTCTGGGCCTTCAGGTACTTCTGCCTCTACTTCTGCTTCACATGCTCCAAGCACGTCCACTTCCTCCCAGCAGCCCAGGATTACTCAGGCGATGATCCTGAAGATGGGGTACCTTTCTCAGTTAGCTGACGTGAGAGCTACTAGACTAGAGAAAGACGTCCCCTGCATGATTAAGGCTACTATATTAGCTGCATTGATGCCCCTACGTGCTTATGTTGATGATCTGAGCGCTAGGGTCATAGCCTGTGAGAGCAGGCAGGGGGAGAGCTCTGAGGTTTCGACTTTGAAAACCGAGGTAGCAGACCTGAGGAAGAATGTAGACTATTTGAAGTCTACCGACTTCACTTCATTGATTTAGACTGCAGATGATGTAGACACCCCTGAGACCTCAGGGATTCCTCTGAATACCACCAGAGATATACACATGGAGGAAGCTGCAGTTCATGAGTCGGATGCTGAAACCGACGAGGAGCAGATAGAGATGCAGGAGGTGAGCATCTACAGAGATCTTCCTGCCCTTAGGGAGGCTGAGAGAGAACTTGGAGAGATTGTTGTGACTGAGGAGATTTTGATAGATGCCGTTGTGCAGGCCTCCATGGCAGGAACACCTTTTGTTGATCGTAGCGGAGCTGGTACTTCTGAGGTGACTCAGGGAACTGATGCCCAAGTCCATATTGATACACCAGGCACTGAAGCCCTGACAGATGGAGCAACTGCATAGACAGGATCCCCTCTTTACCTCCCTCTTTGTCTTCCTTTATTTTGACTTTTGGATTTTGTGTCATTTGCATTTGAGGACAAATGATTTTTGTTTGTGGTGGGGTGAGGCTTACCTTTGTACATATTTGTTTTGTTATTTTTGGGTTGAAATCTATAATTATGCTATACACTGCTTTTCGTGGATGTTTGAGCTGGTGGCTCCTTTTATTTTAAATGGCAAAATGATTTTGACCCATTCCGAAAAACAATTTTACCACCTCTCGTGTGTTGAATGTGGTTGTTCTTTTGGAAAATTTAAGTCTCAATTTTGATCAATACTGATGACTTGAATATCGCTCATGATCGAATGAACATGAATGTGCAGCTACGATGAGGCAAAATGAAGTTGCATAGACAATATGTGAACTCTTTTCATCTCGTTATGACTAGCCTATTATCGAATTGAGTCTCTTGTGATGATCATTGCACACTAGCGAAAGTGTGGAGTCTTGTTTGACTGTAGTGTCAATGCCTAGTGTGATGAGATTACTTTGAACCATGCATGATAGATTCTAGAATTTGCCCCGTTGGTCCGATCGACTAAGTAAGGCTATCTCTTGATATGATATTAGGCAACTTTAAAGAGTGTGAGCCAATTTGACAGATACCTCTTTTGTGACCAACCTTGTGAGTGTGTGAACCTCTCTTGAACACCTCTAAGCCTTACCTTTGTTTGGAAGAAACTTGATGAAATCATAACCTTTCTTTATCCATTACCCATAATCCTCATGAAGTTGTGGTTATTTTGAATAGCCAACTTAGGCCAAAAGCCTAAGTCGGGGGTGCGGTGAAAAGAAAAGGCAAATCAAAAAGTGCAAGAAAGTCCCTCTTACCCATGGTTTTGAGAAAAATGGAACCCCTCCATAAAAAAAATATGGAATAAAGTACAAAAGAAATGGGGTTCCCAAACAATCCATGGAAAGTGAATAATAGGATGACTTATGAGCAATAAAGAGAATGATGAAGGAAAAGGAAAGGAAGTGTTGTAAGCACCACATTTCATGAGGATGAAAGTCACTGAGCCTAAATGGCCATTCCTTTGCACTCAGGCCCATTACAAGCCTTGAAAAGACCTTTTTGATCTTAAGTGAGCTGAAACAAATATTGATCAGAAAATACGGGAAAACCTATGGGTGAAAGCATACATTGTGTTCTATCCTTGCGAGAGTGAGCATTGCATTTGATTCCGAAACTTTAAATGATTAAACCTGTGTGTGAGAAATTGGAATCATTCCTTGTGTGAGTGTATTTGAACACTTTGGTTGTGCTTGAACTTGAATTTGAAGCAAGTATTGTGAGCATGAGTTTCTTTGATATTGGTCAGTCACAACTTGAATCTTTCAGTGCACATTTGATCTTTGCATAAGTAACTTGATTCTTGTTGTGTGCATTCATGATTGACTCTTGTGTAGCACTGTTTGAGACCTCCTTTTTGAACGGCTGAGCTTGAGTTTTCTTGTCTTAAGTTGGGGGTGTTGATGAGTCCACAAATTGGACTCATTTAGGGATATATTTTTGATAGAATTAGTGTCCTCAAATGTATATTTTGTCTCAATATTTGATGAAAACCCTTAAGTTTCAGGTATTTGGAGTTTGAGGGAAAGCATGGACACTACTTAGCAAAAAGGAACAAAGGCAGCTGAAATAACGAAGAAATAAAGATCTGAGAATCGCCAAAGCCATTCGGTGAATCTCCAAAAGGTCTTAACCTCGCCTTTTGTTCTAGTGTACTGAACCCTGAAAGAAAGAATCAAATCGGCGGTAAAAAGGAGCAGTCAGCGTGTCACCGAGGAATTCCGCAAAGCAGTACTATGTCGCCCAATAATCCAAAACACGACGATGCTGAAAGATAGAGCAAGACGGCGATGAAACCTACCAAAGGGCGGATCGCCGAGTTGATCGGCGATCTCGACTAACGGCGCCGAATGATCCGCCGCAACACAGATTTTTGAAAACTATAAATACTCGTTAAGAGTTGTAGTTTAAAATGAGATTTTTAATATTGAATATTTAACATAGACTTTTGAGTTCTAAGTTTGGAGAGGGTTTTGAAGAATCTGAAGATTCAAAGGGTTTCAACTCCAAGAATTTGGACTTGGGTCTTGTGGATTCTTCACTCTTGGCTTGTTTTGAGACTTAAATCTTCATACCCATTTGAATGCAAACTCATATTGGTATAAAATTCTATCTCTTACATGTCTAGCTAAAACCCCAATTCTTGGGGTGTGATTTTGTGAATATGGGTTAGATTATCTATTGGGTCTTGCTTGTTGAAGATTTATTTGTTGTTTAGATGTGATTTTGTTTAGTAGTTGTGGTGGAACTTAATGAAATTGTAGTTGCAAATACGATTTCACCTTTGTGTTTTCAGCTTACTCGAGAGAGAGGTCGTAAAACTAAGACTACTAAATTGATGGCCGGTGGGAGTGGGTCGACATGAGGTCCAACTCGAGAGAGTGAACCCTAGTCCTTCTCCCACACACTCAGCTCGAGAGAGTGAGTGGGCTAAGGCGTAGATTGTTCTTCATGCGGCAAGTGGGTGTCCGAGAGGAACCCATTTAATTTGGGGTAAGTTGCTCGAGAGAGAATTTACCCCCACTATAGTCTAGCCTAGTCACAAATATACAACATATTTACTATCAAAAGCATGTACCAAATAATCTAGTGTAACATGTATTCCTATCACATCCCAAGAACGCTATCTTCTTTATTAGTATTCTTTGAATTTTTGCTATTTTTGTTTACTTGTGACAAACCCCCATTGATAATTGATGCGTGCGTCACCCCATAGATTTAACATGTTTATATTCAAAAATGTTTCTAGCTATGACTAATTAGAACTAAATTTTATTTTTCTATTAATTCTCAAGCCCACTCCATTGGGACTCGACCCCAACCCTTGGTTGGGTTACTTTACTATTGTACGATCGTAGACACATACATTGGAAGTTGTGTCTTGATTACGCAAACATCAAGTCTGAGTACTCAAGGTGTCTGCGTCGTGCCACTACATTAAATCAAGCGTTGCTCGGGAGGCAACCCAAGATGTACAATCTAGCCAACTATAGGTTTTTCTTTTCGATGTAGGAGTTTTCTTCTTTCTTCTAGATTTTTGTAGCTCTTTAAATTGATGTTAATTTTTTTTTATTAGTGTTGGTTAGATATAGATTAGGTTCAGTGTCTAAAAATTGTCCAGAAAATGTAAAAAGAAATTCCTAATGGTTGCTATGTGTGTAGGGACGAAAAAGCAAAATCTACATAAAATAGTTATGCAGTGGTCTACGATCCCCATCGACGGTCCGTTGGTCAATCCACGGACCGTGGATGGCGTCCATATAACCCATGTACTTTTTCCACTTTTTTCTAAGTTTCAGCATGACCTATGGTTCGTAGGTCGACCCACGGACTGTCGACGGGATCTCGTGGGTCCAACCAAGGGTTTCTGCCTAACCCGACCCAGACCCCTTTCTATAAAAACTCTTCAATTTTAAACCATTCCCCACTTCCAAAATTCCCTCCCAACCATTTTTCAACCCTCAAATACCCACAATCATAAATGAATCCCCCAAATCTCCTATATCAATCCTCCATCTCCCATATCTCCCTTTTCTCTCCCTAATCACTCCATCTTCATCCCCAAGTGATTTCACGGTCCGGGTTCAGTGTCCACGTTATTCTTGGAGTATTTCCAGTTGATCACACACTCACCATTGTTGATTATTTGTAAGGTAAGTTGATTTCTCCCAAACATTGAATATTTCCTAGTTTCATATTGAAATCACAAGAATGAACTCGACCTTGGGTTGTAAATAAAGTGTTTGAATGTGGAATTGTCGTTAGAATCACCCTTGAAATGACGGTATGTGAGTGTGTAAGTAAAATCAAACAAATTTGTAGGTTGTTAGGTCTAATCGGAAGTTTTAATCTAATCGGAAGTTTTAACTTAGGGTTTCATTGTTTTGATTGTGTTAAAAGTTAAATCGTGTGTAAATTGGAACCCTTAGGATGATGAACTACTGAATAATGTGTTAAATGCATGTTTAGACTTAAATTTAGTCACTACTTGATTGCATTAACTCAAAGTTGAGGAGAGACCTATCACAGAACTGACCGACAACCTCAACCCACAGACCGTAGGTCGAAGTTCGTGCACCAGTCGCACAAACAAAAAATTTCTTAAGTGTAGAACAACGGTGTGGACTACAGTCCATCGTTCCATCGACGGACCGTTCTGCACATCCGTGGTTCCTACATCAGAGAACCAACTTAGGGTACTCTGACCTATGGAGGGGACCCACGGGCTGTCGTTCCATCGAAGGACAGTAGGTACCCACCGTGGGTCAACTTTCCAACTACTGTCCAAAAAAATTTTAAGTTTTTGTTTGGGTCCGATTCTTGTTATAAAATTATTCCTTGGGTCTTATTACCTTGTTTTGGTACTAAGCTTCCATAGGTACCATGGATCCAAACCAAGTTGTTACCTACGCACGAGGGGGCAAGTCCAAATCAGTCGCCCCCTCTCTTCGGTTGATTGATGAACAGAGCGACCAGGAGTATGTTCCACCCACCACCAGAGGTTCCCCTATTGTACCACGAACCACTAGGAAACAGTCCCGACAGATGATGTCTACGAGTGATGAGGCCACTGCCCCCCAGTCTGAGGAGGAGGCCATACAGGGTGGAGAGACACAGTCTGAGTCTGACTCATAGTCCGGCTTTGTTGCTAGTGGCAGCACTGATTCTTCCTTTGATGTCGACTGCTCAGGCGATATCTTAGTCTCCACTGAGTCTGCACCAAAGTCCAATGAGCCGAACAGATGGTGTGTTACGGGCCAGTTTGAGTTGTATGAGAACGGTATAATGTTGAACAAACACCAGAGGATGACTCAGACTATTACTAAGAAGCGCAGGGCCTTTACATGTACCCTCCATATTGCACCAGTTATTCAGGAGCTTTACAGGAGACATAAATTTGAGTGGATGGCACGGATCCCTGGGACCTACAGTGAGGCGATTACCAGAGAGTTTTATCCATCCTATGCTGCCACCATCCAGAATTCAAAATGTAAACGGTCCAAGCTCGCAGCTCAGCCTCCACTTCAATCCACTTTGTTGCGGGGATTCCCAGTCGACATCTCAGAGGCCACCATTCACCAGTTTCTATCAGGCCCAGCCCACACTCTGGCCATTAATACGGCAGAATATGACTACATAATGGGCATTATCCGAAGCGGATCCTTCCAGAGATATGCTGAGTAGAGGGAGGCACTTCTGAGGTGGCTGGCATGACATATTGCTACGGATGGGGAGCGCTTTGAGTGGGTTTGAACTCCTAGCCTGGGTATTAGGAATGCTACACTGAGTTTCACTGTGAAGTTCTTCTGGTTGTTGGTTCGGAATAGACTGTCCCCGACTCAGGCAGACAATGTGGTTACATAGGACCGGGAGGTAATGTTGGCAGCCATTATAGATGGTGGGGTTGGAGATTGATGTTGCCCACATTTTGATCGCAGAGATCCATGAGAGGGCCTTCAAGGCCACCGCCACCCTGCCTTTCCCGTGTTTGATTTTCCAGCTCTGCAGGGATGCATCTGTTCCCATTTGGTATTGTGATTGGTTTCTTGATACGACCAAGACTCTATACATCGGCCTCATTCAGGATGATGCCAACCTTGCTGCACCTCGGAGAGAGCCACAGGTTGAGGTACTGCCTTTGGGTGATCATCTAGTTGCCGATGTTGAGCAGATGTAGGATGATGACACTGCCATTCCCGCCCTTACAGCGGATGCCTAGGATCCACTATTCAAGCCCCTAGCTCATCCCAAGCCACTCCCTCTTCAGGGTCCACTGTCATTCCTCTAGCCGAGTCCAGAATCTGGAGACACAAATAGCCACTTTGCTTCAGCATATGAAGCCATGGATGCAGCGATCTATTGCAGAGTCCGAGGTGCGGATGGAGCAGATGATGGACCAGAATGTTCAAGTTGTTCATAAGCACTTGAATGCTTTTGATTTGCGAGTCCTAGAGAGACCAACCTAGAACCATTGATGTGACCACCTTCTAGAGGGAGTTGGGTTTCTACACTCCTAGCCCCTATTGAAACTGAGCCAGAGTCTGCCCCTATGGTACCGGAGGATGAGGTGGTGATGACTGCTCTTTTTGGTGATACTATGCCACCACCACTCTTCCCGTACTGCTGGGAAGCGCCACCGCTCTAACCACACTTCCAACACTAAGGAGGCTCGACGATTGAGGAAGAAGTAGCGCCAACAGTTTGAAGAGGCCTAAAGGGTGTCTATACTTGATGAGAAGAGGAGACAACAGTGGGCCCGTGAGGTGGATGTTGGCCCATCTGGAAGTTTGAGCACTACTAAGGATGCTATGTTAGTTGATGAGGGCTCTACTGATGGCGTTCCTATGGTTCATCCACCGAGCTCCGAGAAACTGGACCCACCCGCTTCTTAAGAGGAATTCGAAGCATATGCGCCACAGGTTTGCTTCACCCTATGCTTTACTTTTGGATTTTGTACATTGAGGGAAATTTCACCTTATTTTGGTGGGGGTGCGGTATATTGATTGTGAGTGATAGGGTGGAGTCTGAGTAACCTAACTCACAAACCTCGCTTGGGGTTTTCTTACCTGTGTTCTTTTCCCCCAAGAGACTGTTTTACTTTCTGTTGAGCTGACATGTTTAGGATTATATGTGTAGAAATAAGTAGAAGAATGAAAGCATGATGGCATAAAAAGCATGAAGAAAAAATTAATCCCTTCTAAAAAGTTTGAAATGTGTTAGATCGTTAGGCTTGATGAGTTGAATATGCTAGATCTCAATATGACCTGATAAGGAACCGATTTGACCTAATGACTTAAGCTAAAACTTGAATCGGGTAATCAAATAATCTGATAATGAAACAATGTGCCAAGTGTGTGTGAGAAAAGTTTGAATATTCAGACAGTATGGCCAATCTAGAACTTACCCTGTTGGTCATGCTAAGACAATCTGGGCTAAAAGTTCGGAAATGATCATAGGCCCTTGTTCAAATAAGTCCACTCAAGCCTAAATGATTCAACCAAAAGAAATAAATGTTCCGTTTGATCCAAATATTTTAGCCTAATGTAGACCACTTCTTTCGATAAACCCAACTCACCTTCCCTAAAATAATTGTTTTGGCCCCAGTCCCTCCTTAGACATGTGCACCTTGACTTAGGCCAAAAGCCTAAGTTGAGGGTGGGTAATTCAAAAAGTTACCTTGATCATGGCCCTGGTCCGACATCAGATATTATGCACCTCAAGTCATTCAAAATACATAAGTTGAGGGAGGCTAGGAAAAAGGAAACCTAAAGAAAAAGGGTATGAAAAGAGTTTTGTGGTGAAGAGAGAAAATAAGAAAAAGATCTGACAAAAGTGCTGAAAGAAACAAAGAAAAATGAAGCAAAAGAAAAGACGAAAAGTGAAAAATATGAGCTAAAGAGTCAAAAGTCACATCTGTGCATAAGCGAATCAAGGAAAAGAGAAAAAAATAAAAAGATGTCAAGAATTGGTTGAGAAAAGAGGTAAAAAGCCAATGTAATGTCAAGGAGGGTAGAAAGTCACTAAAAAATACCCAAATGTCTCCTACCTGACCCTGAGCCTACGTTACAAGTTGAGAAAGTCCTATAGTGATCCTAGCGACTAGTTTGCAGAGTCTAAGAAATGAAAATAAGGGCAAGCCTATGGTATTGAGCACTAACTGTACATGAAGTCACTTTTGAGTGTGAGTGTTGAATGAATCCTTGAACTTGAACTTCATATCTATTGTGTGTGAAAAAGGTTTTCTTTTGAAGTGAGAGCACTAGTTACATAGTTGGAAAATTGGTACCTTGGTGATCGTGAAAAGTGTATGTAGTGGTGTCTATTGGTCGATCTATGTCATGTTATGATCCGCATGAGTTAGCTTGTCGAGTCTAAATGAAAAGATTTGCACTAAGTAGATGGAATTGATTGAAAAAGGCCATGTGATTGCTTGAGTTTGTATGTCTCATTCTACATAAGTGTCGTTTAGAGTGTTAATGTGTTGCTTGAGGACAAACAACAAGTTTAAGTTGAGGGTGTTGATATACCATGATATTACGGTATTTTTCATGCATTTCACTTAGAGTTTGTGTGTGTCTTGGACTATTTTGTTATTAGGAATAATGTTTTTATGTGTAATTTTTGCACGAAATAGACTTGGATGCGGTTGATGAAAATGTGAGCTGAAAAGTGCTGAAGTAGCCACCAACGGTGCCATCCACGGATCATAGGTCAATCGACGGACCGTGGATGGGCAGTCGTAGGTCTTGGCTATGGAGATGAGTTTCAGTAACTCAAACCACGGAGTGCCAGGGCGGACCGTAGTCTAGTCCACGGATCTTAGGTGGTGCATCGTAGATGGAACATCAAGGAAGTCTGACAAGTGTGGAACCACAGAGCAAGATGATGGACCGTAGGTCGATCCACGGTCCGTGTTGCACGTCCGTCATTGATGATCAGAAAGTTGAAGGTTCCAGTACCTGATGAAAATTAACTAAGTGTTGAGCCACGAAAGGGAGCTACGGAATGTAGGTCGACCCACGGTCCTTAGGTCAAAGCGTCGTTTGAAACCACGTTCTGCCAATTATTTCCTTATTGTGTATCCTGTTTTATTTAGTATTTGTTTTCTATAAATAGGAGTTGTAATCCTCGTTTTTGGAGGTTAGACATTATTGTAAACTCTTAGTTTTTGATGTTTTTGGAATTAACTTGCAAACTTTAGCAATTTGATTTCCAGAATTCGTTTTATACAATTTTCTCTTTGAATTTCAATTGAAGATTTCGGGTTTCATCAATTCTACTTGTAAATTCATGAATTCCTTTTACCCAATTGTGAATTGTGTTCTTTCAAGCATGAGTAGCTAAATCCAGAACTAGGGTTGTGGGAACCATGATCAATTAATAAAGTATGACTAATAATTAAGTAATTCTTGAATAGTGTTTATGCATGTATTGTTAATTCTTTCTCTTAGAAGTCTTTTTAACAAGTTCATACGTTAGAACTAGCCTTGTTGCTACTTGTCGGACCAAGGAGGTAGTTAATGAGAAAAGAATTAACAATAGAGATTTAGTGGATACTATCTAATAGTCTAATGTCAATTAGTGCGGGGTGAAAACTAAGTCATACATTGATGTGATGTCTAATCTGAGGTAAAGGTAAGGGTTAGTAAAGCATACACCTGTAGCCGAACCAAGGTGCGAAGTGAAATTCCCTACTTGGAGGACCAATCACTTAGGGATACCTAACTTACCACTAGGAAAGGATTACTATAATTAGGATTACTGCGTTGAGAGCTTGTAGGGAACACATATACCTTAGTTTCTCTCTTATATTGATAACTCAAAGTTTGAATCTTGTCTACTTGTTACTTAATCAACAATCAGTTGCTTGCTTAAAAACCCTCCCCCCCCCCCTTTTTATTTACTTGTCTCGAAAATAGTTTGAATAAATGGATATAATAATGGGTTAAGTTTAAGTCTAAACCATATTCCTCGTGGGATCGACCCCAACCTACAAGTTGGGTTCTTTATTTGACAACAACTGCTTATACTTCTTTAGGGATGTGTAATTTGAGTGTATCATTTACCTTGTACTCGCAGACATCATGACTCCATTTGGGTGATAGTGGACAACGTCACTAAGTCCACTCACTTCTTGGGTCTTAAAACTGCATATCCAATGGACTACGCCAAACTCTACACCAATGAGATAATCAGGTTGCATCGGTCCCCTTGTCTATCATCTCAGATAAAGGTCCTTAGTTTACCTATCATTTCTGGAAATCATTTCAGAAAGACCTTGGTACTCAAATAAATCTCAGTATAGCATTTCATCCACAAACGGATTGTTAGGCAGAGCGTACCATTTAGACCTTAGAGGACATGTTGAAATCTTGTGTGATCAATTTCTAGGGTAGTTGGGATTATCACCTACCTCTCATAGAGTTCGCCTACAATAATAGCTTAAGATGGCCTTGTATGAGAAACTATATGGGCGTAGATGGAGGTCCCCAATTGGTTGGTTTGAAGTAGGTGAAGAAACCTTGATTGGGCCAGATTCGGTTAATGAGGCAATGGAAAAAGTTTAGCTTATTAGAGATAGATTAAAGACAGCTCAGAGTCGTCAGAAGTCCAATGCAGAAGTGAGGAGAAGGGACTTAGAGTTAGAAATTGATGATTGAGTTTTCCCGAAGGTTTCACCTATAAAGGGGGTGTTGAGATTTGGCAAGAAAGGGAACCTCAGTCCTAGATATGTAGGTCCTTACAGAATCCTGAAAAGGGTAGGTAATGTGTCTTATGAGTTAGAGTTGCCAGCAGAACTAGCAGCATGTCATCCTGTCTTTCACATTTCCTTGTTGAAGAAGTGTATGGGTGCTCCGGCATCAATAGTACCACTAGAGAGTGTGAGTATGAAGGATAGTCTCACTTATGAAGAGGTGCCAATTGAAATTCTTGAACGTCAGGTTCGTAGGTTGACAAATAAGGAAGTCGCTTTAGTTAAGGCTTTATGGAGGAGTCTGTCCGTAGATGGAGGTACTTGGGAAGCAGAAGCAGCCATGATGGCGAAGTTTCCTCACCTCTTTCCTTCCAATTTCATTTCAGCATGAGGTAATAGTACCTCTCCAGTCTCTCATTTTACTCTTATGTAATTTAGTCTCAATATCTTGTTCCCTCAGTTATTCTTGCATTTTAGCATATTTACATGTTCATGGAACTCAATTCAGTTAGATATCAGTTTCTAGTAATTAGTGGTAAGGATTGTAGCTCCTTATGTCCATACTCAGCTTGCTTAGGCTTAATTCAAGGACGAATGTTCCCAATGGGGAGATATTGTAACACCTAGAATTTAGGGAAATTGAAAAATACAGCTTTCCAAGACCTGATGCTAGAACCATGGAAGATACTGATGGTCTGTGGTCTGACACACAGTCTCTAGGTTTCTTCTGTCGTTGGGTTCCAAAGTTTGATGATCTCTAATCCCACCCACGGTCGACCAGTACGGTCCATGGTTGGATAGGTCTGACCTTAGGTGAGGGTCAGCAGCAAATTGGAGGAAAATGGTTGTTGAGTCAACTTCAAACGGCCATATCTTTAAGAACAAAATGAACTAGGTGGCCCATGAAATTACAAATTAGAGATAATTGAATCCTCTTTCAAACGCCAGTGAGTTTGCTAAAATCCAAGCTCGGAGTAAGAAGTTATGCTCATTTTAGTGAAGCCCTATCGGGCAGAGCATGAACAATGACCCTAGACAACGGTCAGTAGTCCAAACGACGGTCCGTCAGTCCCACTGTGGATGGCCTTCATCAACTTTTAAGTTAGAGTCATTTTGGTCTTTTCCCTATGCGTTGGGGCACTTAAACTACGTTGTTTGATGCCTAAACTACGTTATTTTACTCAGTCTAAGCCTAATAACCTAGTCAAACATATCCAGAACCCTAATTCTCCAAAAATCATCCAAATTAGAATGAAAAGAAGAAAAAGAGGCGTCAGTTTCTTTCAAGAACAAGCAGGAAATATATAAAAAGTTAGAAGTCCCATGACCTATCAAATCGAAGGCCTACAATTCTAGTTTTCAATGCACAAATCTTTGTACCCAACCGACGTCGGAGTAAAAAGTTATGAGGGTTTTACTATGGACTGCCTTAGCAGAATCCAAGTCAGGTCAAAATTGTGGTATGTCGATTACTCAACGTTTTAAGCCACAAAAACATTCATTTTCACTTCCTAACAAGAAATAACGTTTAAGGGAGGATTCTAATGGATTTCTTGCATGATTAAGGTTAGTTTTTGACGATTTCTACCATTAAAGGTTGCCCATGTACCTAGAAACATGGTCTCTACATGTGGTAATCATTTTCCCCTTCTATTAGCTACGTTTGGATCTAGTTTTTGAAGATATAAATTTGTAGTTATTGGTGTTTCTTTAAGGTTTACACTTGGTTTGCTAAGTTATTCATCTCGGGACTCTTTTATAATTGTTTTTATGAAGTTCTACGGACGTTTCGTCAAGTTGGGCCATATTGCAAATCTGTTGATTTAAGCTCAATTATGAATTGTTTATAGGTGCGTACCAGCTGTGTATATATAGTTTTTACAAAGCTTAGGACATAAGGAACAACTTTTGTGAAGTAACTACGAGCACTCGAGCGTTCATTGGAAAGGTATGTTAAGGCTAAGCTCTGTCCCTCATTTTAGCACCACTCCTCGGAAATTCCTAAAACGCTGAATGTGATATTTTGTTATTCTCTTGCTAGAAAGACCTTTGGTGAAAGGCATTGGGATCTCAGTAGAATTATTTTCATGATTCTATTACTTTGATAATCCACTCATTCTGATAAATAGAGTATTGGACATCTACATGTCATTTTATCGGTTTCCTTGATTATATGTCCGCATGTATGAATTCTTGATCATTTTGGGTGATGTGACTTAGAATATCATGGAAGACCCATATTATTTGTAACCAGCCCTCTTTCCACACTAAAGTTATTATGAAAAATCTTTAAAGTAACTCACGATCTTCAAAACCCTCAAATATAACTTAAATGTTTAAACTATTAGAACACTTGATTTTTGGAATACTATTTTTATAAATTATTTAGGAACCAAGTATAGGAACTAAGTAAATCACCTTAAACTTTTTATGAATATCAGCAAGGTTAGGTTATCTTTCTAAAATTCGAGTTAACTTTTCAAGCTTACTTGGAAGAGCATATGAGGTTCCATGAGATGGTTACATATCATACAAAAGTTATTATGGGGTTATGAGAACAAGACTAAAAATGGTCCAAGATTGGAAACATGACAATGGTAACATATAGGGGTTATAAATCCATAACATGACATGCTATGCATTCTACTCCCGAGCTTTAATCGGGAAGTATGGGGCATATTTCCTATATTTATATGTATAAGACACCGATGGCCACAGGTTGGCGGATATGATGTCGGTTAGCTACCGAGAAACACCACCGTTGCTAGAATTTTGTGTGGTATGTCATGCCTTTGCATATATATATATATATATATATGTGTGTGTGTGTGTGTGTGTGTGTGTGTATTCATGGCATAAGATTATACGAGCATACCATGCATATCTAAATAGTAGGAGGCCAAATGTAGGCGAAGGAGATTATTTAAGTTTTAGTTTCAGGTGGTATTTGTATTACCCTTTCATAGTAATTATTTATGATTCTACTTTCCACTTTACATACCAGTACATTTATTTCATACTGACGTCCCATGGCTAGGGGATGCTACATTTTGTTTCATGCGAGCAGGTTTAAGCAGGGATTCTAATCAACCCACCCGCTAGGATTCAGGTTCAGTTGTGAGTTGGTAAGCTTCATCTTATCATGGGGTTATTAGAGGATGTGTACTTTTGTTGTACATTTTGGGTATAGTCGAGGCCTTATCCCGATAGTTCTTACATCACTCATAGAAGCTATTGTGGACAAAATATTCTGAATTTTCTTTTGTATGTTTCAATCTCCAGTCAACTGACTTGGCATATATATATGTGTGTGTGTAAGTAGGTATGTCTTTAGTTGTGGCCTCATCAGCTAGCTAGTACATCTTTATTTTTTTTGGATTGACTACCATTGTTTTCATGGTTTATTCTCATTCAGGTCATGACCTTCAGGGTCCAGGCTTCACTTTTTAGAGGTTGTGCTGCCCAATCTTTTTGTCTCACTATTTGATTTGCTAGTCTATTTTAGTGGGTAACTTGATCTAATAGGGTATCGAGTGCTAGTTACGCCCCCTATTTCAGGGTGTGACAAACTTGCTATCAGACCAGGTCATATCACAGAGTTCCATGAGCCGTGTCTAGTAGAGTATTGTTTATGGGTATGTTGTGCACCACACTTATAATCAAGAGGCTACTGGCATTTAGGAATGGTTACATTTCATTAAACCGATAGATCGTGCTATAGTGCAAAAGTATATGAACATTTGAAATCTAAATCATGCTTTATGTTTCTTATCTAACAGGCTACACTCGCTCCGGATATGGCCAATTGAGACATAGGTATGGATCCAATGGAAGGTACTAGTTGTTCCCCATCGGGTCAAAGGGATAGATTTCCCTCAAAGGCAAAAAGTGAATCTCTAGTACCCCAGTACCAGCCTCCCCGGCACCTGTTGAAGCCCGAGAAGATGCAGTACCCCCAACCTCACCAGTTCCATTGGTACCTGAGGAAGCTAGGGACACAGGACCTCCAGTACCTATTGTTCCTCTACTAGATACTGGGGAGCAGGGGATGAGGGAGGTAGTTCAGTTGTTGACTAGGATGGTTTCTATTCATGAGCGGCAGCTGGATTCAAGAGTAGTTACTCGGAGAGACCGATCAGAAAGTTCAAAGATATAAGAGTTTCTTCATTTGTCCCCTCCATTATTTATGGGATCTAATCCTACTGAGGATCCGCGGGACTTTATAGACCATATATATATAGTACTGAGGGTGATGCATGCCTCCGTCACAAGGGTTGTGGAGTTAACTTCTTTTCGGCTACGTGATATAGGCATCCTTTGGTATGAGGCCTGGGAGAGATCTAGAGGACCTGATGCTCCACCAACAGAGTGGGAGGACTTCTCTGAGGCCTTCCTTGCCTACTATTTGCCACAGGAAGTTTGAGAGGCCCGCTTTGACCAAATTATCAATCTGAAGCAAGGGAACATGAGTGTGAGGGATTATAACCACATGTTTAATTCTTTGATGAAATATTCACCAGATATTGTACATACCATGAGAGCCAGAGTTCATCATTATGTTGATGGTTTTGTAGATCGTTTGATCAGATATTGCAGGGTAGCATCCCTATCAGATGATCTAGATATATCCCACATACAGGCTTTCGCTCAGATTATAGATGAGCTTTCTCGACGGATTCGTGATACCCACATGGATAGGGAGCAGAGTAAGAGGGCTCGTACTATGGGGTCTTATAGGCTCCATGGTGATTTTATGCCCCTATTCCATCGATATCCACCTCGGCCAGCGGGTAGTATCTCACCACAGATGTAGGGACCGATTTGATCATTATATTTAGTTAGGACTAGGTCAAAGATCAGGCCAGCCTGAGGTTTGTCGATAGGATCATGCCATACAGATAAGACATCCCACTCCTCTATGAACGTAGTGCGGTAAGCCACACACTGGGCAGTGTAGACACGGTTCAGGTGCTTGTTATCACTGTGGGCAGATAGGACATTTTATTAGTTGGTTCCCGAGGTTGAGCAGTGGTTATCTAGTTCAGCTTTCAGGATCCACAGCAGCATCTTCACCCTCAATACGTGCCTCGTGACCACGACCACAGTCTACTCAGGTCGTGGTAGAGGGAGAGATGGAGGAGATACAGGCTCGACCGGTGGCCAGAACCACTTTTGATCATCCAACCTCCATTGATTTGGTTGAGTTGATTATGCTAGATTTGATGTTATTATGGGTATGGATTGTATGGAAGCTTGCTATGCTAATATTGATTATCATTTAAAGATAGTCAGATTTTACTTTCTAGGTGAGCCAGTCCTTGAGTTGAAGGGTAATGCAGACACACCCAAGGGTAAGTTTATTTCATACCTTACGACTCGAAAGTTGATTTCTAAAGGTTGCATATACCACATGGTTCATGTAAAGGATACTGATAAGGAGCCCACGACTCTTCAGTCAATTTCTTATCGTGAATGAATTTCCAATGGTATTCCCTGATGATCTTCCAGTAATTCCCCTAGAAAGGGAAATTGATTTCTCTATAGACTTGCTTCCTGATACGCATCCTATATCGATTCCTCCCTATAGAATGGCACTTGCAGATCTAAAAGAATTGAAGGAACAACTGAAGGACTTGCTCGATAAAGGCTTTATCAGGACAAGTAATTCACCATGGGGTGCTCCAGTGCTTTTTGTTCGAAAGATTAATGGCTCCTGTAATATCCCTTAACTTAAAATGCATTTGCAACTCATAAACAACAATGCATGGATGTGATATCGGGGGAGGTATATCATTGAAAATGGTTAAGCATACCATGTAACCCTTATATTTAGTCATTTGACAAACTTGTTATCAAAGCACAAGGTTCAAGTGTCCCAAGGAGTCTATGAAGCCGTGTCTAGTAGGACCTCTCTTATAAATGTGTTGCGTGCCTTATTTATAATTTAGGGACTACATGGGCATTTATGAATCTGACCTTCTTTCATAATCTAGATCGTGCGATACAGCTAAGTCATAGAAAGTTAATTCTGACTCAAACTTTTTTTCATTTGTGATTCAAATCTTGTCTAGTACGGACAAGGATAAAGAAGGCTCAAGGTCCATTTCTAGTAATACTCAGGAGGCATCCATTTTAGAGCACTCCCAGCTAGTAGGTGATAAGACCAGTGGTCAGCAGAGCTTGCCATGTCCTATGCTTCCAGGTCCTCAGATTCCCATGACAAAAGGAGCTACAGGAGTTCCTACACCTCCAGTAGTACCAACGGTAGTTCATTTACTGCATATACTGCCACTAGGTGCCTCAGAGCAAGATCTTAAAGGGGCAATACAATTGCTCACTCAGTTGGTAGCTTCTCAGGTCAAAAGACAAGATGCAGCAACACCTAGTACAGTTCAAGAAGAGGCAGCTAGATCCAGAGTACATGATTTCCTCCATATGAATCCCCAGTATTCACAGGATCTAGGGTGACAGAGGACCCATAATGGTTTATAGATGAGATCAACAGAATTCTTAGGGTCATGCATATCTCTGAGACTGAGGCAGTTGAATAAGACTCCTATCAGCTGAAAGATGTCTCCATTGCTTTGTACGTGATGTGGGCTGACTCTAGGGGACAAAATGCTCCTCCAGCAGTTTGGAAGGAGTTCTTTAAGGCCTTTATGGAGCACTTTCTTCCAATAGAGCTTAGGGAAGTGAGGGTTGATGAATTTTTAAACTTTTCGACAGAATAAACTTAGCGTTAGGGAGTATTGCATGTGATTCACTCAGTTGGCTAGATTTGCTCCTGAGATGGTTAGCACCCAAAATGCAAGGATGCATCGCTTCATTAGTGGACTTGGGGATCATTTGATTGGTTCTTGCACCGTTGCTGCATTAAATCGGGATATGGATATTGCAAGACTTATGGCACATGCTCAGCAAATAGAAGACCATATATAATATCATAGGGCTGAGAGAGATAGGGAACAAAATAAGAGGTCTAGGATTGTTGGAATATTTCAGGGAGATGCTAGAGCTTACTCCAGTAGAGGTCCTCCCAGACAGGCTCAATCACTAGACCGCTCAACTGCTAGTGCCCCAGCTCAGTCATTGAGACCCAGGCAGGAGCAGACTCAGACCTCGAGGGCACCTAATCCCCACTATCATAAAGGTGCTAGTTGAGGACTACCAACTTGACCAACTTGCAGGCACTATGGCTGATCTCACTTGGGAGAGTGTCGATATGGATCTACCTCTTGCTATGGGTGTGGAGTTGAGGGTCATATGATACATGATTGTTCGAAGCTTAGAGTTGAGGGTAGAGGTGATAGGCCACAATATATTGGCTCTGCAGGAGCATCCTCAGCATCAACACCTTCCTCATCACATGGCCCTCAACCACCAGCAGGGAGAGGTATAGGAAGGGATAGAGGATTTGGTTCTGGATCTGGCCCAAATCGGATATATGCACTAGCAGGTCGTTAGGATTTAGAGGCATCCCTAGATGTGGTTACAGGTACCTTATCTATTTTCTCTTATGATGTATATGCATTGATAGACCCAGGGGCTACCCTGTTATATGTTACTCCATTTGTTACTAAGAAATTTGGAGTAGATCCAGAGTTATTACATGAGCTATTGGTAGTATAGACTCTGGTAGGAGACTCTGTTATAGCTAGAAGGATCTATTACTTGTTCCTAGTAACAATATGTGGCTGTGTCTTTGGAAAATTTGATAGAGCTAGAAATGGTTGATTTTGATGTCATTATGGGAATGGATTGGTTGTCGTCTTGTTATGCAACAGTTGATTATCGAGCCAAAGTTGCTCGATTCCATTTCCTGGGTGAGCTAGTCCTAGAGTGGAAGGGTAATTCTATGATGCCTAGAGGAAGGTTTATTTCCTATCTTAAGGCACAAAAGTTTATAGACAAAGGGTGTTTATATCACCTTGTCCATGTAAGAGACCTTCAAGCTGAGAAATAGATGGTGACTCTTCACTCTGTTCCCGTTGTGAATGAATATCTAGATGTGTTTCTTGACGAACTTCCTGGACTACCTCCAATTAGAGAGATTGATTTTGGTATTGACGTAGATCCCGGTACCCAGCCTATATCCATTCCACCTTATAGAATGGCGCCAACAGAATTGAAAGAACTAAAGGAGTAGCTGAAAGATTTGCTTGACAAAGTTTTCATTAGACCTAGCATATCACCTTGGGGTGCTCCAATACTATTTGTTCATAAGAAGGATGGAACAATGCGGATATGTATAGATTACAGACAACTTAATAAAGTGACGATAAAGAACAAATACCCCTTTCCAAGGATAGATGATCTATTTGATCAATTGCAAGGAGCTAAGTGCTTTTCAAAGATTGACTTGAGATCCGGATATCATCAGCTGAAGGTTCGAGAAGTAGATATTCCCAAAACAACCTTCCAAACGAGATATGGAAACATTGAGTTCCTTGTCATGTCATTTGGACTAATAAATGCTCCAGAAGCCTTTATGGATATGATGAAAAGGGTTTTCAAACCCTTTCTTAATATGTAGGAGAATGTATTAATAGATGACATCTTCATTTATTCACGTGATGCCAAAGAACATGTAAATCACTTGAGAGTTATCCTACAAACTGTAACACCCCTCAAGATGAAATAGGATAATTAGAGCTTCACATACGTGTTAGCAGTTGATAAACTTGTATAAATGTTTGAAAATGAGTTTATAGGTCAGTTTAGTTGAGTTTGAAGTCAAACGTCAAAGAGACGTTCAAGACGTTCGAAAACTAGTTGTTTACGTGCTAGTGTGTTCTAGTGTGTCTTTCATGTTTTTGTGTGTTGTTAGGAGTCTAAAATCAGTGGAGGTGACCCTAGTGACTTAATAAATGTTTTTAGGGTCAAAACGTTCGGGTACGACTCCCCGGGACCACCCCAAGGGTCCCCTAGGAGGTGACCCTAGTGACTTATATATATATATATGTGTGTGTGTGTGTGTGTGTGTGTTGTAGATGTTAGAATTGTGAAGTTTGATCCCTTTGAAAGTGAGGAGGTGTTTACTTTATAAGCATGTTGTGATCATGGCCTTGTAGGCAAAGTTGGATGATTGTTGTTTTGAGTAATGTTGATTATGTGAAGGTAATGTGATATGATGTGAAATTGTGTATGGTCTAAGAGCATGAAAGGTGACCTTGTGTAGAGACTTTATATGCTATGCTTGGTTATTGTCTTCTTTGAATGACTTATAATGAAGATGATGTTAGGATAGACTATGTTTACCTACTCTCAGACCTAGTGAAAAATGAATGAAAGAATCTATGAATGAATGAAAATAATGGGAGTAAATGCTAATGAATGGGGTTCCTAGATGAAAGGTTTTCTCATCTTTGAATCCAAAAGCTTTCTTAAAGAATGAATAAGGGTTAGGATGGGTATTCCTTCGTGAGTTGAGATGAGAATACTTAGTAGCAATCCTTGTCCCTAAATGAATGAATGTTGGGTCTATTGTAAGGATAATCTCATAATGTACTCCTTTAAATGAATGAGGTTCCTAGATGAAAGGTTTTCTCATTTTTGAATCCAAGAGCTTTCTTAATGAATGAATGAGAGTTAGGATAGGTATTCCTTCGTGAGTTGAGATGAGAATACTTAGTAGCAATCCTTAACCCTAAATGAATGAATGTTGGGCTAGGATGGGTACTCCTTCGTGAATTGAGATGAGAGTACTTAGTAGCAATCCTTATCCCAAAATGAATGAATGAAATGAATGTCCAAAATCCATGGGGGAGTAATGTCTAGCACCGAGAGGATATGAAAATGGGTGGATGCTCCGTCATTAGTTGAGATGTGAGTATTTAGTAGCAACCCTTAAGATGGTTGCCCCGTCGTTAGTTGAGATGTGGGTACTTAGAAGCAATTCTTCTATCCCTTAACAATGTGCCCACATAGAACTAGCTAGTGGTCTCTACCACGTAAAGGCTAAAAGAATGGCCCTACCTTAGGCAAGTGGGGATCCCTCATCTAGTAAGGGTATTACCGGGATTCCATGTCAAGCTCCATGGTCTATGTCGGTTAAGGCTTTCCCCCACATTAATGAATGAATGAACTAGGGTCTCCTAAGGGTGTACTACTTAGGATAGGTGGTGGAATGGGACATCATCTAGACATTGCACAAGTAGACACTTAAGGGAGATCTTGGTGTGTCTTAGTAATGATAATGAATGAATGAGTCTTA